>MCJB01002919.1:0-11467 GCA_002018475.1 Nicotiana obtusifolia
ACGACTCGAGATCTTGCCGACCTGCTAGAGCGTAAATTCGATTTTGAGTACCACTCGAACTCGGCACTGCACCTCTACCCCTACCACGACCTGTCGACTGCTGGAAACCCCGTGCTGGAGGTCGAACTGAGGAGGAAGAATCAGATGCAGATCCAGTCGGCTGAACCATACCATCACCTCCTCTATTAGGACAATCCCGCCTTATATGGCCAGGCTGTCCATAATAATAGCATACATCAGAACCTCAACGACATAGTCCAAAATGAGCCTTGCCGCACTGATCACAACGTGGTGTTAGGGGTCTCGTCTGACTAGTATCTCTGTGATGTTGCGAGCCTGATGCCCGCGAACTCTGACCTGGACCCAAATAGGTAAGTCGATCATATCAAGGTACCTGTAACAACATCCAAAGACGACTCGAGATCTTGCCGACCTGCTAGAGCGTAAATTCGATTTTGAGTACCACTCGAACTCGGCACTGCACCTCTACCCCTACCACGACCTGTCGACTGCTGGAAACCCCGTGCTGGAGGTCGTGGGACAAATAGNTTCTGAGTGTCGACACTAATACCCTCGTCAGATATCACATGGCCTAGGAATGCTACTGAGTTCAGCCAGAATTCACATTTGGAGAACTTCGCATATAAGTTGCGATCCCGAAGGGTCTGTAATACTATCCGCAAGTGGCCCGTATGTTTTGTCTCTGAACGGGAATACACTAGAATGTCATCAATGAATACAATGACGAACACATCAAGATAGGGCCTGAATACGATATTCATGAGATCCATTAAAGCTGTTGGGGCGTTTGTTAGCCCGAACGACATTACCAAGAACTCAAAATGCCCATATCTTGTCCAAAAGGCTATTTTTGGAATATCCTTCTCCTTGACCCTCACCTGATAATACCCTAAACGTAGGTCGATCTTGGAAAAATATTTGGCACCCTGAAGTTGGTTGAACAGGTCATCAATCCTTGGAAGTGGATATTTATTCTTTATAGTAAGCTTATTCAACTGTCGATAATCGATACACATCCTCAACGACCCATCTTTCTTTCGCACAAACAAGACTGGCACACCCCAAGATGAAGTGCTAGGCCTAATGAAGCCCTTATCCAGCAAGTCCTTCAACTGCACTTTCAACTCTCGCAACTCTGCCGGGGCTATTATGTATGGAGGGATAGAAATCGGTTGAGTGTCGGGCAACACATCAATGCTAAACTCAATCTCCCTTTCAGGAGGAAGGCCTGGGAGTTCATCTGGAAATTCATTGACCACGGAAATTGACTGTAGAGTAGGTGGTTTCACCTCCGCATCCATAACGCGAACGAGATGATAAATGTACCCCTTTGAGATCATCTTCCTTGCCTTAATATAGGAAATAAACCTACCTCTCGGCGAAACAATATTCCCCTTCCATTCAGTGATGGGTCCACTAGGAAATTGAAATCTAACCATCTTCGTACGACAATCAACATTTGCATAGCATGAGGCCAACCAGTCCATTCCCATTATCACGTCGAAATCGACCATTGCTAACTCAAATAAATTCGCCGAGGTTTGACGACTACAAATCGTCACAAGGCAACCTCTGTATACCCTCCTAACAACCACAGAATCTCCTATTGGAGTACATACCGCAAATGGTTCGCTTATTAATTCAGGTTCGATGCCAAACTTATCAGCCACAAGGGGTGTAACATATGATAACGTAGATCCCGGATCAATCAACGCATATACATCATAAGAAAATACAGACAGTATACCTGTAACAACATCCAAAGACGACTCGAGATCTTGCCGACCTGCTAGAGCGTAAATTCGATTTTGAGTACCACTCGAACTCGGCACTGCACCTCTACCCCTACCACGACCTGTCGACTGCTGGAAACCCCGTGCTGGAGGTCGAACTGAGGAGGAAGAATCAGATGCAGATCCAGTCGGCTGAACCATACCATCACCTCCTCTATTAGGACAATCCCGCCTTATATGGCCAGGCTGTCCATAATAATAGCATACATCAGAACCTCAACGACATAGTCCAAAATGAGCCTTGCCGCACTGATCACAACGTGGTGTTAGGGGTCTCGTCTGACTAGTATCTCTGTGATGTTGCGAGCCTGATGCCCGCGAACTCTGACCTGGACCCAAATAGGTAAGTCGATCATATCAAGGTCTCTGAAACTGTGGAGGGGCAGTAGCTACAGGTGGCGCCGAACTCCTCGAAGACTGGGGCCTGAATGCCTTGCAAATCTCGTCCTCTTATGTTGGCTCCTATCCTGCTCCTTATCAGCCATCTGCTGGCGCTTACGATCCTCTAGGGTCTGGGCATAAGCCTGAATACGGGAAATATCCATACCCTCTATCAAGGAGGCTGTCGTGCACTTATTTATCAGATGTGGTCCCAATCCATTCACGAACAAATGAACCCTATCACTCATCTCGGCCACCATATGGGGAGCATACCTCGCTAAAGAATCAAACTACATACTGTACTCTCGCACACTCATGTTACCTTGTCTAAGGTTCAAGAATTTATCAGCTCTGGCTCGTCGTACCTCAACTGGCAGGTAGTGACAAAGAAACACCTCAGAAAATTCCTTCCACACAGGTGGGGAAGCATTCGGACCCCTTGATCTTTCCCAACTATAATACCAGAAAACTGCTAAATCCCATAACCGATAAGAAGCCAACTCTACTGCCTCCGTATCACTAGCATGCATAACCCGCAGTGTGCGATGAATCTGATCAATAAAAGTCTGCGGGTCCTCCTTGGGGTCTGGCCCGGTAAACATTGGAGGATCTAGATTAATAAAATCACGAACTCTGGCACTAGCCGGTCTATCAGCAGCACCGGTATTCTGCCTCTGAGTCTGAGAAGCTACCAAGCTAGTCAACAACTGTACCGCAGTCCGCAGGTCCTGGTCTGTAGTACCAGATAGAGGAATTGGAGATGCTGCGTAGCTTCTAATGTCCTCTGGGGTAGGCGTAGTAGATGAGGTCCGAGACGGCATCTCACTCTGAGGCTCACTTTGGCCTTCTCTAGCTTGGGGCACCTGACTGGTACCCTCTTCCGCATCTGTACCAAGCCGTCTACTAGTTGTTTGCTTCCTAGTCGAAGGCATCGCTGTAAGAAAACAAGACGAATGTTAGGGACGAACACTTACGACTCAACTCTACGCACGATCTAGATTTAGGAAGAAGGTAACAACCCTAAATGTCAGGCAGCCTCCTGATTATAAATGTGGCGCGCTACACATCCATAATCAAGACTCTACTAGACGCGACTCATAGACAATTCCTAGGACAGACCTGCTCTAATACCAAGTTTGTCACGACCCAAGCCGGAGGGCCGCGACTGGTACCCAGACCCTACTCGCCGAGTGCCGACGTACCTGTCATCAAACTTCTCTTATTGTCTATAAGGACCGATGAGGCTAATATAAATAGCAACCAATAATCATAATCAGCTTAAACTTTTCGATAATGACATGTACATACATATATAATATGGCCAACAAGGCTGCATTGCAAAAACAATACAATAAAATACATTTGCCGACAAGGCAATCTCACTATACATAAGTCAACCCCTTGTCTATGAGCCACTACAGGAAGACAAGTAATGCAACCTGTGTCGGAATAGGGCCCTGACATACCCAAAATGCCTATGACAAAATGCATACCAAGACCACGGCAAGTCCGAAGGATGGATCTCTCCAATATCCGCTGAACTGGGAAGCCTACTGTGGTGGGGGAGCCTCGTCTATGTGTCTGTCCGGGCTTGCAGCACGACATGCAGCATCCACAGATAAAAGGACGTCAGTACGGATAAAGTACTGAGTATGTAAGACAGGAAAATATTATATAAGAACAGTAATATGCGTCGGGATAAGAAACATACAACCTGTACCATCTGAGTGCCTCTGAGGGCGACTGACCATGAAACGCCTGATGTGCATATGCATATACATGTATCCTCTAAAATCATATATATATATGCCTCTGTGGGCCTCATCATCATCATATTCGTATGCCTCTGTGGGCCTCATCATCATCATACCCAACTGATCAGTGGTTGCACAATAGGTGTCGTAACCCGGCCGACTATAGCGCGGCTCGATAGAGTAAAATAGCTATCAACTATAGCGCGACTAAATAGAGTAAAACATATACATATGTATAGTTGCACAATAGGTGCCATACCCGGCCGACTATAGCGCGGCTCGGTAGAGTAAAATAGATAATGCATGTTGGACTCATAGGGATCACACTTTCTGAACCTTTCAAAATGACGTAAGGTCGAAGAAACAACACACATCAATCCTTTCATAATAGGGGAAACAATATAAGCACTCCTAGCTTCTAAGAGTAGAGCATCTTTGGGGGCTCGTTCATTGCATTATGTATAATCTGAGTCGTGCAAAAGAAAGAAAGGGGCGGTCTCACATACCTGGTATATATACTGCACCAATCTCGAGTCATGCAACTGCCACAACTCCTTAGACTACAATGAAAGAACGATTCTATTGTTACCCTTTAAGCGTTATAGCTATTATTAACAACAACCCTAAAGTTATATGGTGTTTCTCTACACCCTTCTTCCTCCAAAACTCCACAAAAATAGTAGTAAAACATGCAGCCCAACAGCAAGCCAAAACAAACCACACCCAGTCCACTACCAGTGAATAACTTGAACCCACGGCTTCCGATCACCATCCCGTGAGTTCTTACATGCATAGAACGAATTTCCAAGAATTTCCAAGAGAAAGGATGTATGAAGGAGAGCAGTAACTTACCTCGCCTGTTGGATAACTCAGCCCTCTTCCTTGGTTCTTCAACCTCTAGGTTTTACTCCCAAATAGGGCTTGAAGGAGAGGGAAAATGGGTTAGGGCCTTTCCCTAGTTCTTCAATCTCTAGATTTCTTTCCCCAATTAGAACTTGAAAGAGAGGGAAATTAATTAGGGCTTGTGTGGGATTTTTGAGAAGGGTTGCAGGGGCTCTCTTTGGTTTTTAAGGTTTGAAATAAGGGTGAAGTAACTGGGTTTATACTCCTTTTAAATGTCCTTTCCTGACCGAATTTTGGAACTTATATTCTTGTCCTTTAATTTGGAAAATAAGTGACGCACGTGCCTGTCGCCTACCAGTCTGCGATCGCATTTACGTCGCAGAACCAACATGCAGTTCGCATTATGGACGCAGATCTCAGCCCAGAAATCTGTCTCATTCTGCGACATAGGAGGTCTGATTTGCGGTCCGCATTTTGGAAATGCGACCGCATACTGACCGCATTCCTGACGTAGATTTCTGCCCAGAAATCTGTTTTAGTGTGCGATACATTAGGTAATATGCGGTTCGCATTTTAGAAATGCGACCGCACTTATGACCGCATTTCTGGAATCAATCTTTGTCCAAAAATCTGCCTTGGTCTGCGATTTCAGCGTGAGAAAATACGGCTCGCGTGAGGGTTTTGCGGTAGCATACCTAGCTTTGCGAAGCCTTTCGCTCTCTTCTTGACTTTTTGAGCTCTTTTCCGGTTCTTAGGCCCTTATATGTGGACTATCTTACGGCGCAATCTAACGTACGTAATTATGGCTGTAACAATACATAAACAACATGTACCAAGTCAGTATCTAGTCTAGCCTCGAAGAAGTAGTAACGAGGGATCGACATTGACACTTACTAAAGGTCAATAAACAAAATATAGAAATCATAATTAGGTATGAAATACAACAATAGCAGTGAAATAAGAAGCAGTAAATAATGATTCTTAAACATAATGTCAGTTTAAAGTCTCCAACTGTCATAGGACAAGTCTTTAACACATAAGAGATGCCGAGTAATTTTCAAGTCTCAGATCAAGAAAGGAATATCAAGTATAATTAGACTCTGAGCAATATCACGCACAATTTATGCCGAGGTCATACACCCGGATTCAGAATAGTGTGTACACTGCCGAGGGTCAATTGGCGCGAAACATAGACGCACCTAATATATTGCCGAGGCGTTCAGCCCGATCCATAGGTATAGAGAATACTGTACAAACTCCGATTAACGACTACTACATAAGAATAATTAATGAAGCTCAGTCTTTACAAATCCTTTATCCAATTTTAATTATAAATTTAGGTAATTAAACTAACAAGTTGGGTGCAAATAAAAGTAATACATGGTAGAGTCCTAAAACTACCTAGACATAATCTTGATTTTAGCTACATACGGGCTCTCGTCACATCGCGCGCACGTAGCACCCACATTTATTAGCAAATAACCATTTATAACACCTTTGGGACAATTCCATCTTAGAAGGTTAGGCAAGAGACTTACTTCGTTTTCAAGTCCTTTTCCCGGTCCAGAATTCACAGTAATAGCCTCAAATCGGTGCCGAGCAATCTGAAACTAGCCAAAGGTTCTAAAACTAATCAATATATGCTCAAAAGTTTATAATTTAACTATTAGAGTAATTACCCAACCTAAATTGGAAGATTCCTAAAATTCGCCATCGAGGCCCATGTGCCCAGAGTCTGGAAATTTTCGTAAATAAATATTACACATAACCTCACGAACACAATATACAATTTCTACCCAATTGTCCAATCATTTTCGTGGTCTAAGCCCATTTTTATCAAAACCTAGGTATTTCAACAAAATCGTATAATTTTCACAATTTACATGTGAAAATCTACCCATAATCCGTGTATTAAACTCACATTAAGTAGTAATTACTTACCTTACAATGCTAGGTAAAAAAAATCCCTCTACAAGAGCTCCAAAATTGGCTAACTCAAAGTGAAATGAGAGAAAATAGGCCTACATCCCAATTTAAAACAAGATTCTGCGCAGTTGACCCTTCTTTGTGATCGGAAAAAGGGCCTAACGATCGCGAAGGCAAAGCTTGCCCAAGCCAAAATATTCTTCGCGAACGCGAGGGCAGTCTCGCGATCGCGAAGACTTGCCCCCCGAGCATCACAAACGTGAAGGGTAATGGGTGCTGACCCCTCCCAAGCCACTTTCCTCTACGCGAATAGGGGCTCACTCACGCGAACACGAAGGCCACAGGTCCTAGACCTTCACAAACGCGTCCTGTGGATCGCGAACGTGAAGAGTAATTGCCCAGTCCCCCAGTTCCTTCTCTGCGAACGTGACTCCACCTTCGCGTTCGCGAAGAAGGAAATCAGAACCAGCAATAGCAGAATTTCAGACTTAGCGTCGGGTGGTCCAAAATTCACCCGAGCGACCCGAGACCCCGTCCAAGCACCAATAAGTCCATAAATATAATACGAACCTGCTCGAAGTCTCGGAACACGTAAAATAACATCAAAACTGAGAATCGCACCCCAAAACTAAATTAAATCAACTTATGAACTTCAAACTTTTCAACTAGCTCCGAACGTGTTGAATCTTACTTAGACAACTCGGAATGACGCCAAATTTTGCGTACAAGTCATAAATCACCATACGGACCTATTCTCAGGCTCGAAATCCCAAGGGGACCTTGATACCACCAAAGTATACTTCAAACCAAATTCAAAGAACTTGAAAACCTTTAATGCGCCAACTTTCAACATTAAGCGTTGAAACGCTCCCGGATCACCCGAAACTCGATCTGAATACACGCCAAAGTCCAAAATCATCATACAAACCTATTGGAACCATTAAATCCCGGTTCCGAGGTTGTTTACTCAAAATATTGACCCAAGTCAGACTTGGCCATCATAGGCCATTATTAAGGAACCAAGTGTTTCGATTTCAACCAGAACCCTTCCAAATCTAAACCAACCATCTCCACAAATCATAAAATAGTAAAAGCACAGACGGGGAGTCTTAATTAGGGGAATGGGGATCTAGAAAGAAATGACCGATCGGGTCGTTACATTCTCCACCTCTTAAACAAACGGTCGTCCTCGAACAAGTCAAGAATCATACCTGGAGTGCTGAATAAGTGTGGATATCTGCTCTGCATTTGCTCCTCGGTCTCCTAAGTCACCTCCTCGACTGGTTGACCCCTCCATTGGACCTTCACCGTAGAAATCTTCTTAGATCTCAATTGGCGGACCTGCTTGTCAACAATGGCAACTGGCTCCTCCTCATAACCCAAGCTCTCATCTAGCTGAACCGTGATGTAATCTAACACATGCGACATGTCGGCATGGTACTTCCGGAGCATAGACACATGGAAAACCGGATGAACTCCCGATAGATTGGGAGGCAAAGCAAGCTCATAAGCAACCTCCCAACTCGCCTTAACACCTTAAATGGGCCAACAAACCTTGGGCCCATCTTGCCCTTCTTTCCGAACCTCATGATATCTTTCATCGGCTAGACTTTCAAGAGAACCTTCTCGCCCACCATAAAGGACAAATCACGCGCCTTCTGATCTGCGTAACTCTTCTATTTGGACTATTCTATGCGAAGTCGCCTGAATCAACTTTACCTTCTCCAAGGCATCCTTCACCAAATCAGTGCCATATAACCTAGCCTCGCAGGGCTCAAACCATCCGATGGGCGAACGACATTGCCGACCATATAAAGCCTCAAATGGAGCCATCTTGATACTGGACTAATGATTGTTGTTATAAATGAACTTGGCCAGAGGCAAGAATCGATCCCACTACCCTCTGAAGTCAATCACACACGCTCCGAGCATATCCTCCAGAATCTGAATTGTCTGCTCTAATTGCCCGTCGATCAGTGAATGAAAGGTTGTGCTGATCTTTATCCAGGTACCCAACTCACTCTATAATGCTCTCTAGAAATGCAAAGTGAACTGAGAGCCTCTATCTGAAATGATGGAAACAGGCACACCATGCAACCAGACAATCTCCTGAATATAAATCTAGGCCAATCTCTTTGAAGAGTACGTAATCATCACTGTAATAAAGTGTGCCGACTTGGTCAGCCTGTCGACAATGAGCCAAACGGCATCAAACTTCCTCAACGACCGTGGCAACCCAACTACGACATCCATAGTGCTCCCATTTCCACTCCGGTATAACCATCTACTAAAGTAGGCGACCTGGCCTCTGGTGCTCATACTTAACCTGTTGGTAATTTAGGCATCTCGCTACATACTCAACTATGTCCTTCTTCATCCGCCACCACCATTAATGCTGCCTCACGTTGCGATACATCTTTATAGCACCTGGATGAATAGAATACCGAGAACTGTGTGCCTCCTCTAGAATCTTTTCCCTCAAGCCATCAACATTAGGAACACATAGGCGACCTTGGAGTAGCAGAACACCATCCTCACCGATAGTAACCTCCTAGGCACCACTCTACAGCACTATCTCTCTAAGAACCAGCAAGTGCAGATCATCGTACTGACGAGCCTTGATTCGCTCAAATAATAAAGACTGAGCCACAACACATGCAAGAACTCGATTGAGCCAACTCCGGATTGCCTCGATCTTCCTGGGATCTATGTTAATACCGTCACCTGATACAACATGCCCCAAGAATGCCACAGAATCCAACTAGAATTCGCACTTGGAGAACTTAGCATATAACTTATGTTCCTGCAAGGTCTGAAGCACAACTCTCAAATGCTGCTCGTGCTTCTCCATACTACGCAAGTTGATCAAGATGTCATCAATGAAGACAATGAGTCAAGATATGGCTTGAACACTCGGTTCATCAAATCCATAAATGTTGTCGGGCGTTGGTCAAGCCAAAGGACATCACTAGAAACTCATAGTGCCCATATCTAGTCCGGAAAGCCATCTGCGGAACATCCGAAGCACGAATCTTCAGCTGATGATACCCAGATCTCAAGTCGATCTTAGAGAACACGCTGGCACCTTGCAACTGGTCAGACAAAAAAGAAAAAAATAAAAAATTAAAAGGGAATGTGGCAGTGGGAATTGAACCAGCAACCCCACAGACCCATTCAAATCATCACTACGTGGCAACGGGTACTTGTTTTTAATGGTAACTTTGTTCAACTGGCGGTAATCAATGCACATCTACATACTCCCATCCTTCTTTTTCAAAAATAATACCGGTGCACCCCAAGGCGACACATTCGGCCTAACGAACCCCTTCGGTAGCAACTAGGGGTGGCAACGGGTCCGGTACATTCACTGGGCGAGAACCAGACCTAACCAGTCATTTCCGGTCCGGCCCCCGGTTAAAAATACTCCGACCGGATCGTGACCGGTACCGGTGTCCGGTCTACCGGTTTTATCCGGTCCAGTCCGGCCGGTCACCCGGTTATATTCTATTTTTTTTATTTTTTTTTAATAATTGCCATTTGCCTCCTTTATTTAACTTTATAAATAAATGAAAAGTATGTTTCAAAGTTAAAAAACTTAGAATTAAAGAAGTTACAATAATATTCTTAAAAACTTTGAATTAGTTTCAAAATTTATAATTAGATTCAAATTTCAAAGTTCAAACCTCGAAATATATTCAAAGTTAGTAAAATTATAAATTTTGTAGTGGTCTAGTAGAAGGAAATTATAAGTTTTTGAAAATGTAACAACTAAATATTACTAACTTTGAATATATATTTGAAATGAAAAGTATGTTTCAAAGTTAAAACTTAGAATTAAAGAAGTTACAATAATATTCTTACAAACTTTGAATTAGTTTCAAAATTTATAATTAGATTCAAATTTCAAAGTTCAAACCTTGAAATATATTCAAAGTTAGTAAAATTATAAATTTTGTAGTAGTCTATTAGAAGGAAATTATAAGTTTTTGAAAATATAACAACTAAATATTACTAACTTTGAATATATATTTGAAATGAAAAGTATGTTTCAAAGTTAAAACTTAGAATTAAAGAAGTTACAATAATATTCTTACAAACTTTGAATTAGTTTCAAAATTTATAATTAGATTCAAATTTCAAAGTTCAAACCTTGAAATATATTCAAAGTTAGTAAAATTATAAAATATAAGAACACAAGAGTTGTGATGTGAACTTGGAGCAATTTTATTAATATGTAATTTGATGTATAAAATTACATTCTTTTAAACATGCTCGCTAGTTTTTTTTAATATAGCTGTAGGCTTTTCCTTTGGAATAGGTTGTTGTTGTTCCGGTTCGTCGTCTTCTTCTTCTTGATCTTCTTCATCTTCCGTCTCGTTGGTTTGATTCCCTTCTTCGCTTGTTCCGTCGCTCAATATTTGATCCATGTATGCTCTATCTTTTTTCTGTGAAAGCTCCGGTATTCCAAAGTTTCTTCGCTCTGCTCTGATCCAATCTCTGAATAGGACTCCTGTCTCCATTGCTTCTTCTCTCAGTGAATGTCGATGATCTCCAATCTGAAATCTTCCCTGGCTGAAAGCGCTCTCTGACGCAACTGATGACGCTTGAATTGTCAAGATATCGCGGGCCATTTTTGAGAGTATTGGAAATTGTGCTTCTTGACTTTTCCAATAATCCAATAGATCGTGAGTTCCAAAACTTGTAAGTTTCTTCGGATACTGGATCAAGTAGACTTGGAACTCGTTGTAT
>MCJB01002920.1:0-12615 GCA_002018475.1 Nicotiana obtusifolia
CCATAACAGTCCAATATGTTCATTTATTATTCTTAAGGCTGATCATGATATTTACTTAGTTTTAGTGTAATTTCAGTATATTGAGGGAAGAAACCCAGAAGCATGAAAAGAAGTCCAAAAGCTGTCCAAAGGAAGAAAAAGAGTTCAAGAGGATAGCAGGTTCAATTCTGCGATCGCAAGAGGATACGTTGTCTAAGTGTTGGGAAACATTGGATAACACGTTAATAAGAACCGATTGCATATCAAGAACGGATGTCAAGATCAATATCAATACATTCTACTACATTAGGGGGAACACAACCTTAGTATCTCAACTTCATATCTTTCCTTTCAAATTATTTTCGAGCTGCAACTATTAGTTTACTTTTCTTTAGGTATTCAACATTAATTTACTCTATTTGGTTACTTGATCGAATTACGACTAAGTACAGTATTGCATTAATCAGATAATTTTTTCACGCCTATTCCCTGTGGGATTCGACCCCAACCTTGTTGGGTTACTATATTTGACATCGATAGCTTACACTATTGTAAAGGTGTAATTTGAGCGGATCAGTGATCTACTTGTAATTCCTACTTAGCTTAGCTAGAAGCATTGTGTAGGAAACAAATTGTAAAATCATAAATCTTGTGTTTGTGTCTTGGCTAGAGTTAGTCGAGTTGTGAACTTTGTAATAAAGTTATTACAAAGAGGCTTGTAATAGAGTTATTACGAGTGAGTAAGGGATTAAGAGTTTAATTCCTAGGTTACAATAGGTTGTAATCTGAAAGTTGCTCGGCTAGTAAAGTTGAAATCCTACGAGTGTAGGTCGTGATTTTTAATCCCATGAGCTGGGATTTTTTCACGTAAAACTCTGCTGTGTCATTTACTTATCTCTTTGTGTGTGTTCTGTGGGAACTGATAGAGAACCCAGTTCTCTATACAGTTTGGTGGACCCTAAGTTTCTATCAATTGGTATCAGAGCAGGTTCTTTCTATCAGACTAACACCTAGAAAGGATCCTGCTCCACCAAACTTTGAAGAAGGTTAATCTACCTACAGACCACCAAGATTCAATGGCGAATACTAAGGATGGTGGAAGACAAGAATACATGATTTTATCATGGCTGAAGATTCAAAGCTCTGGGATGTTATTTGCGATAGTCCTTTCGTTCCTATGAAGACCATTGGGGAACCAGCAGTGACAGTTCTCAAGACCAGGAAGGAGTTCAACGATGCTGACCGCAAGGCTATAGAGAAGAACTTTCGAGCAAAAAAGATTTTTGTTTGTGGTATTGGACCAGACGAATACAACAGGATTTGTGCCTGTCAATATGCCAAGAAGATCTGGGAAGCTCTCCAAACAGCACAGGAAGGGACAACTCAAGTCAAGCAGTCAAAGATTGATATGCTAACCACTAAGATATGAATTCTTCAAGAAAAAGGATGATGAGTCCATTCAGGAAATGCACACTCGCTTCACGTCCATCATCAATGAGCTCCATTATCTGGGAGAAATCATTCAAAAGAACAAACTTGTTAGGAAAATACTTAGTATATTGCCTGGTTCTTGGGAAAGCAAAGTAAATGCTATCACGGAGACAAAGGATCTACAAAAGCTGACCATTGATGAACTCATTGGTAATATGAAAACTTATGAAGTGAAGAGGAAGAAGGATCATGAGAGAAGAGAGACCAAAAGGGAGAAGAACCTGATNGGCAAGCCTATAGCATGGCAGGTGGTGGCACTTGAAATTCTATTCTGAGAGCGAGTGTTCTAGTTCTTTTGTCCCTTGATTTCGCTATGATAAATACTGTGAGAGTGGGACTTTCTTTCTAGTGAGGGCACATACACTGCTAGGTTGATAGCCAGTTGAGTTTTGAGTAAAAGCATAAGTAGATTCAGCTGAAAGTAGCATTTAGTTACTTTGTTGAGGCTCAAAGTTCACAAATTGATTGTTTGTTTTTGGAGCATGAAGATGATTCAAAGGGAGTACAGTGAAAAAAAATGGTTATACTTAAGATGTTACCAACAAACACCGTCCTTGGTCAGTGTTGCTTTATATTTGATAGGTAGAGTCTAAGTTAGGATGGTGTCGTGTTAATTGCTTGAGGACAAGCAAGAGCTTAAGTTGGGGATGTTGATGTGCCGGGTAATTTCGGCACATTTACATATTATTTGCTTAGAGTTTTACTTGTTCTACTTGTTAATTATCATGATATTTACTTAGTTTTAGTGTAATTTCAGTATATTGAGGGAAGAAACCCAGAAGCATGAAAAGAAGTCCAAAAGCTGTCCAAAGGAAGAAAAAGAGTTCAAGAGGATAGCAGGTTCAATTCTGCGATCGCAAGAGGATACGTTGTCTAAGTGTTGGGAAACATTGGATAACACGTTAATAAGAACCGATTGCATATCAAGAACGGATGTCAAGATCAATATCAATACATTCTACTACATTAGGGGGAACACAACCTTAGTATCTCAACTTCATATCTTTCCTTTCAAATTATTTTCGAGCTGCAACTATTAGTTTACTTTTCTTTAGGTATTCAACATTAATTTACTCTATTTGGTTACTTGATCGAATTACGACTAAGTACAGTATTGCATTAATCAGATAATTTTTTCACGCCTATTCCCTGTGGGATTCGACCCCAACCTTGTTGGGTTACTATATTTGACATCGATAGCTTACACTATTGTAAAGGTGTAATTTGAGCGGATCAGTGATCTACTTGTAATTCCTACTTAGCTTAGCTAGAAGCATTGTGTAGGAAACAAATTGTAAAATCATAAATCTTGTGTTTGTGTCTTGGCTAGAGTTAGTCGAGTTGTGAACTTTGTAATAAAGTTATTACAAAGAGGCTTGTAATAGAGTTATTACGAGTGAGTAAGGGATTAAGAGTTTAATTCCTAGGTTACAATAGGTTGTAATCTGAAAGTTGCTCGGCTAGTAAAGTTGAAATCCTACGAGTGTAGGTCGTGATTTTTAATCCCATGAGCTGGGATTTTTTCACGTAAAACTCTGCTGTGTCATTTACTTATCTCTTTGTATGTGTTCTGTGGGAACTGATAGAGAACCCAGTTCTCTATACAGTTTGGTGGACCCTAAGTTTCTATCAATTGGTATCAGAGCAGGTTCTTTCTATCAGACTAACACCTAGAAAGGATCCTGCTCCACCAAACTTTGAAGAAGGTTAATCTACCTACAGACCACCAAGATTCAATGGCGAATACTAAGGATGGTGGAAGACAAGAATACATGATTTTATCATGGCTGAAGATTCAAAGCTCTGGGATGTTATTTGCGATAGTCCTTTCGTTCCTATGAAGACCATTGGGGAACCAGCAGTGACAGTTCTCAAGACCAGGAAGGAGTTCAACGATGCTGACCGCAAGGCTATAGAGAAGAACTTTCGAGCAAAAAAGATTTTTGTTTGTGGTATTGGACCAGACGAATACAACAGGATTTGTGCCTGTCAATATGCCAAGAAGATCTGGGAAGCTCTCCAAACAGCACAGGAAGGGACAACTCAAGTCAAGCAGTCAAAGATTGATATGCTAACCACTAAGATATGAATTCTTCAAGAAAAAGGATGATGAGTCCATTCAGGAAATGCACACTCGCTTCACGTCCATCATCAATGAGCTCCATTATCTGGGAGAAATCATTCAAAAGAACAAACTTGTTAGGAAAATACTTAGTATATTGCCTGGTTCTTGGGAAAGCAAAGTAAATGCTATCACGGAGACAAAGGATCTACAAAAGCTGACCATTGATGAACTCATTGGTAATATGAAAACTTATGAAGTGAAGAGGAAGAAGGATCATGAGAGAAGAGAGACCAAAAGGGAGAAGAACCTGATCCTCAAGAAAGACAACAATGACTCAAGTGGTAAGGATGCTGATATGGCTTACCTGACAAAGAGATTTCAGAAGATGGTTCGCAGAAATGGAGGTATTCCAAAAAGGGGAAGCTCCAGCAAGCCAAGAGGGTATGACTTATGTCGTAAGTGTGGGAAGCCAGGACATTTCATCAAGGATTGTCCTCTCCTCAAGCAAGACCAGTACAAGCACAACAGCAAACAAAGCAGCCAAGAGGAACCCGGTTCCTGACAAAATATACAAGAGAAAAGATGCCACTGACAATATTGTGAAACAAGCTCTTGCTGCATGGGGAGACTCTTCCAGCAAATCTGGAGAAGATGACGAACGAGGTGACAGCTCCATGATGGCAGTTGAAAGTGAAGCAGCTGATTATGACTTTATCTTTGCCCAAATGGCAAAATCTGACGATGATGAAGATAATAATGATGGTGAGATACACCTTCTAGACGTTCAAAGAAATCTGAAGTCTTACTCTGAAAAAAAATCTTATATTTTTGGCATTCACAATCTTAGAAATGATAAAAATGCTTTAACTATGGAGCTAGGAGAGGTAGAAAATGAGAGAGATGATCTGTTAATCGTAGTGGCTGACCTAAAAGAAACCATCGAGGATCTAATGAAAGAAAAGAATGTTCTGATTAAAAAAGTTGAAGACATAGAAAATGAGAGAGATGACTTGTTGATAGTAGTCATGGACCTAAAAGAAACAATAGAGGAATTAAAAAGAGGAAACAGTTCTTGGACTATTTAAAAGGGAAAGGAAGTTGCAAGTGAGGCACACATTAAGCTTAAAAATGAACTCAAATCTGTGAAATCTAGTCTGTGTGCTGAACTTGAAAGAAACAAACAACTTCAAGAAGATCTAGGAAGAGTTAAAAATAACCTAGAAATATCTCTAAAATGGACCTGGTCCTCTGATACTATTATTGCCATGTATGCAAGCAAGGGTGGGAACAGACAGGGAGTCGAATTCCAAAAGGAAAAGATTCTCTACAATTCACATAGCAAGTATGTTACTATCGCTGACAACTGGCTTTGCACTCACTTTGGCAACACTGGTCATTTTAAAGAAAACTGTAAGGCTAGAATGCAGTCTCACTAGAAAAATAAGGTGTTTGTTGAAAAGGTAACTACCGCTAAGGAACTTGGTCCCTCTGTTAAAAAGCGTGTATTGCCTGCCTGGACAAAAATAAGTCTAATTCACCTTTTTCCTCACTACAAGGGTCCCAAACTTATTTGGGTTCCTAAGTCTAATCCTTGATTCTCTTGTGCCGGAAGCAGTGAAAGGAAGCAGCCAAAAATGATACATGGATAGTGGCTGTTCTAAGCATATGACTGGAAGCATTGATTATTTCCTTTCACTCAAAGCACTGCAAGGAGGGAGTACGTCCTTCGGCAATGGCAAAAAGGGATACATTCTGGGAGTAGGAAGAACTGGGAAGTCACTCACTCACTCAATTGAAAATGTGTATTATGTGAACGGCTTGAAATATAACCTAATGAGTGTTTCTCAAATCTGCGATAAAGGAACAAAGTGGAATTTGTGTCAAAAATCTGCACTGTCACAAATCTTGTGACTGGTGAAGTGGTCCGATGGCAAAAAGATACAAAAACATTTATGTTGCTGAATTTGAGTCCTTGCAAAATGGGACCTCACATGTCTGAGTGTTGATGATGATGCTGAACTATGGCGTAGAAGATTGAGTCATGCAAGTTTTACATTGCTGAACAAATTGGTCAAGAAGGACCTGGTTCGTTGCCTGCCTATGTCAAGTTTCAAAGAGCACAAGGTGTGTGATGCATGTGTAAAAGGAAAGCAAGTCAGGTCCTCCTTCAAGCCCAAGAAGGAAGTTAGCACCTCAAGGTCACTAGATCTCCTTCATATGGATCTTTGTGGACCTATGAGGGTGCCAAGTAGAGGAGGAAAGAAGTACATTTTTGTTATAGTGGATGACTATTCTTGATTCACTTGGACTTTGTTCCTCCGAACCAAGCATGAAACTTTTTCGGTGTTTTTTGCTTTCGTGAAGAAGATCCAAGTGACGATGAGCCATAATGTTGTGTGTATAAGATCTGATCATGACACAGAGTTTGATAATGCAAAATTCGATGAATTCTATGCTGAAAATGGCATAAGTCATAATTTTTCAGCTCCAAGAACACCTCAATAAAATGGTGTTGTGAAGAGGAAAAATAGGACTCTTGAAGACATGGCAAGGACAATGCTGATTGACAGTGACATTGTAAAAGGTTTCTGGGCAGAAGCAGTTAGCACTGCATGCTACTTGGTGAACAAGTGCATGATCAGGTCCCTCCTGAACAAAACTCCGTATGAATTGCTGAACGGAAGGAAACCCAAGCTAACACATTTAAGAACATTCGCTACAAATGCTTTGTCCTCAACAATGGCAAGGAAGCACTTGGAAAATTTGATGTCAAAAGTGATGAGGGAATCTTTATGGGCTATTCACTACAAAGTCTACAACAAAAGAACTCAATGTGTTGAGGAAAGCATACATGTGATATTTGATGAATCACACCACCTATGTGGGAAAGATTCACATGATAAGATTGATCAAGACGAAGAGCAGTCAACGGTTCATGGTGAAGTCATTGATATGGAAAATGGAAAGGCTGACATGATGAGTCACTCAAGGAATCAAATGAAGATGATGCAGCTGTATATCCAACTGATGTAGAGGAACCTGATCCCTCAATCACAACAACTAAAGCTGAGAACAAAGTTGTTGATGTTGTGCAAGGAACCCTAGATGCTGAGCTGAGAGGCAGGACTCATGTCAATAAAGGATCACATTCAGAAGAACCTGGATCTTCTCACAATGAGATTCAAATGTCTAATTGGAAGCACATTATTTCACATCCTTTTCGAAATGTGATCACTCCTTTTGACTCAGGGATTCAAACTAGATCAAAGTCAAGAAACTCCCTTGCCTTCTCAAGATACCATCAAATTTGGATGGACGAAGAGGATGCCGAAAAGACCACCTTTATCACACCATGGAGGACATATTGTTACAAAATGATGTCATTTGGTTTGAAGAACGCTGGGGCCACCTACATGGGCATCGAAGCTATCTTAGTATCAGAAACGGATCAGTATTACCCCGTATCCGCAAAACTCAGGTTCTCGTGCACCAACAATATGGCAGAATACGAGGCTTGCATCTTGGGACTCAGGTTATCCATCGACATGAACATTCAGGGGCAGCCGATAATTGGAGATTCAGATCTATTAGTGCACCAGGTTCTAGGAGAATGGGCTACTAAGAACACCAAAATATTACCGTACTTGCATTATGTACATGAGTTGATCAAGAGGTTCACAAAGATAGAGTTCAAACATGTTCCAAGGATTCAGAATGAGTTTGCAGATACATTAGCCACCTTGTCTTCCATGATACAACATCTTCATCGATCCTATCCCCATAGGAATTCATAAGCAGCCAGCTTATTGTGCTCATGTTGAAGAAGAGTTTGATGGAAATCCGTGGTTCCATGACATCAAAGAATACTTGGAAAAGGGAGAATATCCAGAGAATGCTACACACACTCAGAAGCGCACGCTCCGAAGATTGGACAATCATTTCTTTCAAAGCAGAGGAATTCTGTATAGAAGAACTCCTGACTTAGGATTAATGCGATGTGTCGATGCCAAGGAGGCATCTAGATTGCTCGAAGAAATACATGCTGGAACCTACGGACCCCACTTGAACGGTTTCATTTTGGCCAAGAAGATATTAAGAGCAGAGTATTTTTGGATGACTATGGAAACATACTGCATCAAATATATTTAGAGTATTTCGGACCAACCGAACTCGCTACTTCAAACGGACACAGGTTAATTTTGGTGGTCATACACTACTTCACAAAATGGGTTGAAGCCGCATCCTATAAGGTTGTGACTAAGAAGGTCATAGCGGATTTTGTCCAGGATCGCATTGTTTGTCGATTTGGCGTACCTGGGTCAATCATTACTGACAATGCCGCCAATCTCAATAGTGACTTGATGAAAGCTATAAATGAAACAGTCAAGATCAAGCATCAGAACTCTACAACATATAGGCTGCAAATAAACGGAGCCGTAGAAGCCGCCAACAAGAACATCAAGAAGATATTGAGGAAATATTGGACAACTACAAGCAATGGCACGAAAAGCTACCATTTGCTTTACTCGGGTATCGAACCATGGTTCGTACATCAACTGGGAAACTCCCTATCTACTGGTTTACGGTACTGAAGCCGTTGTTCCCGCCGAAGTAGAGATCCCTTCCTTAAGAATGATACAAGAAGCCGATCTCCGTGATGCATAATGGGTACGGAACCGATATGAACAAATAGCTCTCATTGATGGTAAAAGAATAAATTCAGTGTGTCACGGTAAACTACACCAGAACAGAATGATAAGAGCTTTCAACAAAAAGGTTAGGTCAAGGAAATTCGCACCGGGGCAACTGGTACTGAAACAGATCTTCCCATATCAAGATGAAGCAAAGGGGAATTCTCACCCAACTGGCAAGGCCCTTACATAGTTCACCGAGTATGGACAGGAGGAGCGCTCACACTTGCAGAGATGGATGGAGAGATATGGCCAAAACCTATCAATTCAGACGCAGTCAAGAGATATTATGTTTAAGATTATGTTTGCACTTTCTATTTGATGTAACCTGAACTACGCTTGACTTGATTCCCGTTTAAGAGGGGATACGTAGGCAGCCCTGTAGGTTCGGTCACATCATAATAAATTCTTCATTCCCCCTATGGTTAGAAACTGGGGCAAGATCTCGAGTTTGCTCAATCTCATCATGTTTAGAATCGCCAAGGAATGTATCGCCAGAAGAATGCACTTAAACTGGGGCAAAATTTTGAGGAGGATCCTTAAAATTCTGAGTCTAAGAGGTTGCAATGTCTCAAAGGAGTGCCAGATGTTACCTGGGGAAACTCAAACGAGACCTCAAGACAGGAGCGAAGGCAAAGCAAGGAATGGAGAACACGAACCAACCTTTCCCCTCCAAACTCACAATTTTCCTTTGGATACATGCACAATGGATATAACAAGAACATCCGAAAAATATATACACACAACAAGATCACTATCTTCACACCGACAAAAGTACCCAAACGCAAATGCATCAAGCTAAGAAATGATTTGCCCTTTCACATTCAATCATTATTCTTCCTGCACAGGGCTAAGCATTGCCCTCATCACCGCATAAGGCTAAACACTGCCTTTCTTGCATGAGACTAAGCATTGTCTCCATTCCTTGCATGGGATTAAACACTGTCTCCATTAGTGCAAAAGGCTAAACATTGCCTTTCCTTGCATGAGACTAAGTATTATCTCCATTCTTCACATGAGACTAATCATTGTCTCCATTATTACATAAGGCTAAGCATTGCCTTCCCTTGCATGAGACTAAATACTGTCTCCATCCCTTGCATGAGACTAAACACTATCTTCATTCTTTGCATGAGACTAAGCATTGGCTCCATTATTGCATAAGGCTAAGCATTGCCTTCCCTTGCATGAGACTAAACACTGTCTCCATTCTTTGCATGAGACTAACCACTGTCTCTATTATTGCATAAGGCTAAGCAATGCCTTTCTTTGCATGAGACTAAGCACTGTCTCCATTTCTTGCATGAGGCCAAGCATTGCCTCCATTATTGCATAAGGCTAAGCATTGCCTTTCCTTGCAAGAGACTAAGCACTGTCTCCATTCCTGGCATAAGGCTAAGCGCTGCCTCCATCATTGCGTAAGGCTAAACGCTGCCTTTCTTTGCATCGATCTAAGCATTGCCCTCATCGCGTACAAGACTAAGCTTTGTCTCGTCTCGTTGTCGCATATGACTAAGCATTACTTGTTTCCTGTATCAAAGGATCGATATTACCGCATCTTTGCATTTCATGGGCTGAAATATTGCCACGTTGTCTGAAGGCACCATAGTTTGAGGGCATCATCCTCATAGCCCGAAGACACCATGCCATGGCCTGAGGATCTCTCGAAACTGCATATCATTATTCAAAGGCGTCATAGTCCAGAGGCACCATCCTCATGGCCTGAGGACACCATTTCATGGCCTGCAAATCCCTTATCATACGCTTCATGGCCTAGGACGTCATAGTCTAAGGACATCATCCTCATCGTCCAAAGACAACTCTCATCCTCCGAAGGGAATTTGCATCATGTTTAAATTTTTGCAATAACCCATATATATTCGCGTGCATCGAGTTTTAAGTTTTGCAGGTAACTCAAGAGGTAACCGTTCTACAAACAGGAGCAATTCTCGCTTCGGTTTCAATTCACATCCTTCGTAACCGATAATCAACAATCGATTACCCTTTGTTTTATAACCGTTCAAATATCTGCCTTGTACGTCTGTAACGTTCAAATTCGCATTCATAGTTCCACCTAAAATTATCCATTACTCACTATCATATCCAAAGATCCTCTTTCGAAACACACGATTTTTTATAACAATCCTATCGGTTTCGTCCGCCGTTGGATCTAGAACTACACACGGCCTGATTCTCGTAATACCAGGGATTTGTAGGCAACTCAGGAACCAGGGTTCCGCGCTTATTTTTTCAAAACACATCATTCCTCACTCACTCCGGAAAGAATTGGTCATCATTTTCATTACCTGACATCTCTTTCATCATTCTCAGGTAAAGAGGGGCAGTTGTTGATACCCAATTTTGCCCTCATGTTTTTATTAAAGTCATATATGCTTCTAAAATATCATTCCTGCATCATCACCAATTTACAATGGTTATATAAGTATTTTTTGTAATTTTTCATAATTTTTAAGGCTTTAAAAATAATTTTCTTGCATTTAAATCGTTCAAATATTTATTAATTATCCTTTCAAATTATTTTTTGATGCTTTAATCATTCAAATTTATTATTTACACCCACATGTAGGTTTTATAATATTTTACGTCATTTTATTAATTGCATTTGCATTTTTAAGCTATTTACATAATTTTGCAATAATAGCCTATATATATTTTTATTACATTCTTTGTGCCCAAATAGCTTTTTATATTTTACTAATGTTAAGCTATTATTTTCAAATAGTTTACTATATAAATATTTTTTATTATTTGTTAATTAATTTTATAAATTATTTTTTTGATAAATTTTCGTGTATTTTAATTATGGCCCAGTTTTAAAGTGAATTTTCGGACCAAAAACATGCTCAGGGCACCTGGCCCATTTATTTCACCATTCAGAATACCAAACCAAACAACCCATCTATCTAACCCAGTCTGGACCCGTTTTTAGATCCGCCCCACCTTCTTTTAATCTTGGCCGTTGATCTCAAATGATCAACGGCCCATAATAAATCCCCCATTCTCATTATATCCCCATAACCCAAACCTTAGACCCCATTCTCTCGTCTCTGCCGCGTCTACTCTCTCTACTCCTCTCTTCTTCTTTACAAACCCTAGCCGCCATATCTCTAAATCCTCTCCGAATTCGTCCCCGACATGGAATCCTTTCATGATTCACTTGCCTTATTCTGCTATTACTCATGCGTTCATGGTGTTACTCAGTATTCATCTAACTTTGGTAAATACTACCTTTCAAGACGGGCCTGATTTGGCTCTAATTTTGTGAAGATCCGGCTGATGTTTCATCTATATATACTTTATAATGAATGATTCTTGCATTTCCGACCAGATTCATGACCATTGGACTCAGCAAGGGTTTGAAATTTTGATTTTCCCTCTACTGATTCTATTATTGATTGTATGAGATATTTTCTTTCCTTATGCGTGTTTGATTGATTGTTTTCCATGTGTGCTTGTTTAGTTTCTACCACTATATAACCCCTCCCCAATTTCCCTTTTGGACAGACCGGATTACTGCTATTACTCTCAATATTCTCCTCTTTCACTCACTCACTTACTTTGTTACACTCAAATATTTTCTGAAACTGTTGAATTCTTAACCGGGTGAAAGACAAGGCCATAATACCATTAAACGACCTCCTACGGTGCAAGCACTGCTCGGAGCCCTTTTTGAGGCTCTTGTGAACTCTAAAGCACTGGGGATTTGGGGTTTCACTGTCCTCTTTCAATTGGTGCTACTGAATCACTACTATTATTCTAAGTTCCTCACTCTTTTGCTCGTTATCTTTGCTACTGGTTAGTCCCTGACTCTTACAATATTAACTATTTCCTTTCTGTTTTTCTATGCCATGTGTGTTCTGGGTACCAATATTGTTTGAACTTTCGTGAGTAATGTCATGGGCGGCTTTCCAGCCATGCCCCATGACCCCTTGGACGCGCCCCGTGGCGTCCCGGCAAGCCTCCCAACGCCTAGCGCCACGGTCGGCCCCGTGGTCTTGGCCGCTCCAAGTGACATGCGCGCAAGCGCCTCTGTCGCCCCACTGACAGCCAGCGCCAATGCCAGCCACAGGCAGATGCCAACAGCGCCGCGCGCGCAGACAACGCCGCGCGCGGACCCTGAGCCGAATGACACAAGTTGCTGCTGACGGACTAGTTTCTACCTTGTAGAAAACTAAGTCCTTTTCTTTGTAAATATAGAATAGATTTACTTTACTTTATTTCAGTATGATTTTACAGCTTTCTTAGGCCTACTCCTGTAACTTTGGTTTTTTTATTTTAAGCATTATTAGGGGGGTATAAGCATTCAAACTTTCAAACAAGCAATCAATTCTCTGTACTGGTGTCGCACCCCCTCGACACCGCGTAGCC
>MCJB01002922.1:9225-15139 GCA_002018475.1 Nicotiana obtusifolia
AACAGGCTCTTGATGGACTACGGCCCATCGTAGGTACCGTGCCTGACTTAAAAGCCAGCCTAGAGCAAAGGTTGGACGTCCTGGACCGCAGGATGCGGCAGGCCGAAAATGACATTGCAAACATCAGTCGGGATTCTGAGGATGACCGTCAAACAGCAGCTGTCGAAGCACCTGCCCTTCATGGAAAATTCGATGACCTCCAACAGGAGCGTGCGCAGGATTTAGCCCATCATCAACAAGAGGCAGACAAAATCACTGCCATGCAGCAAACCATAGACAACTTGACAGGCCAGCTCAACGTTGTCAATGCTGCTCTTCAAGGCTTGCTTGGAGGAGCCGACAATCATACTGGGGGTGCCATGAACATTGCCCCTGCTCCACAAAGGCTGAAAATTCTGGAACCAAAGCCATACGACGGTGCCCGGGATGCCAAGGAAGTGGAGAACTTCATATTCGACATCGAACAATACTTCGATGCCGTTGGTCCCCTGGATGAAGCAAAACAGGTAGCAACTGCTGCCATGTATCTTCAGGGCGATGCTAAACTCTGGTGGCGAGTGAAATATGAAGCCATCAGGGCCGGCGAGGACAATCTGCAGACATGGGCGGAACTGAAGGCAGCCATACGCCTACAGTTCTTTCCCGAGAATGTGGAATACAATGCACGGAGGAAACTGCGGGAACTTCGGCAAACCAAATCAGTGCGGGAGTACGTGCGGGATTTCTCCGCGCTCATGCTAAACATAAGAGACATGGGGGACAAAGACAAACTCTTCGCATTCATAGAAGGTTTGAAACCTCATGCCTGTGCAGAACTGCAACGGTAGAGGGTAGACACCCTGCCCAAGGCAATCCAAGCTGCGGAGTGCCTTGGGGACTATCAGTTGGAATCTCTAAAAGACAGACCCCAGCCGCCTATCCGAGGAGGGTACAACGGGAGCCAACCAAACCATGGTGGCCCCATCAGAAATGGGGGAGATCGAAGTGCATCCAGATCTAAGACTCCTTCATCAAGCAGCAACACAGCTGCATCAGTCAACAACAATCAAGGGAGAAAGCCTCCCTCAGAATGCCGTCATTGCGGTGGGCCACATTGGAACAATGAATGCCCAAACATATAGATCAATGCTCATCAGGCAGTCGAAAACGGGTCAGACACTGACACTGATTCTGACGACGCGGAGCAAGTGGGTGCTTTCAACGCACTTGTTAGCTCCATCTCAGACACTCTACCAGGACCCAACACTGGTAGTCATAAGAAGCATACAGTCCCGACCACCAGGAAAGGAAAAGAGAAGGCGGATGAGAGGCCTCCTACCATAAAAGAGAGGACCCTCATGTTCGTCAACATGGAAGTAAACGGTCGCCCCATTCAGGCCATGATAGACACGGGTGCTACCCACAACTACCTAGCATCATCTCAGGTAGAGCGCCTTGGTTTGGTCGTGAAAAAGTGTAAGGGCAGCGTCAAGGCTATCAACTCACCACATCAGCCGTTGAGTGGAAAAGCCAAAGCAGTACCAATGAAGCTTGGTCCATACGAGGGAAGATTCAACCTACGCATAGCTATCATCGATGACTTCGAATTGATAGTGGGATTGGAATTCCTAAGACAAACCAACACCATTCTGGTGCCCTTCGCTGATATGCTCCTCATGATGGGAGAAAACGGGGCCAAACCTCGTGTCATCCCATGCAAACCCATCAAGATGGCTGCCGAAAACATCTCAGCCATGCAGTCAAGGAAGGGAGGAAAAAGACATGAACCCAAAGTTCAGGCTACCCCTATCCTCAAGAATCAGACATCAAATCATCGGCGCCAAGCAGTCGATGACGCCCCTCATCGCGTGAAGACTTGCCAACCATGTCCTAAGGGCAAGTCAGATCGCCCAGCAAAAGCGGGACTCTTGAAACCGCTATTTGCCCCGCAGAAACCATGGGAAAGCATTTCCCTCAACTTCATCACTGGATTGCCAAAGGTCGGAGAGCTTGCAATCATCCTGGTTGTCGTAGACCGGTTTTCCAACTATGCAACATTCATACCAGCTCCACAAAACATATCGGCAGAGGATACAGCTCGACTCTTCTTTGCCCACATTGTCAAATATTGGGGTATGCCCAAGCACATCATTAGTGACTGCGACTCACGCTTCACTAGCAAATTTTGGACCCAATTCTTTGGGTGCCTTGGGTCCACAGTCAGCCACAACTCAAACATGCATCATCAGTCAGATGACCCAACAGAACGGTTCAACGCCATCATGGAGGAATACCTCCGCCATTTTGCAACCGGGTCACAACAACATTGGGTGAAGCTCTTGGATGCTGCTCAACTGTGTTTCAATTCACAAAAGTGTGCCATGTCAAACAAAAGCGCTTTTGAAATTGTTACCGGAAAGCAACCGCTAATCCCACAGATGATGGACGCATCAAACATGCCAACAGTGCATAAAGCGGCCACCTTTTCGAAGGAATGGGAGCAAACCATGCAGATAGTACGGAGCTATCTCATCAAATCCCAAAACAGGGCCAAGAGGTATGCTGAACGGAACCTATGCTTCGTTCAATATCAGCTAGGAGATAAAGTGATGGTAAAAGTCCCAAAGCGGCGCTTATTTACAGGCAAGCCCAAAGACCCTCGTCTATTGCGGCCATATATCGGACACATGTCCATTGAAAAACGCCTTGGGAAAGCTACATACCAGGTCAACATTCCATCCTGGTGGAAAATCCATCCAGTGTTCCATGTCAGCCGCCTAAAATCATTCCGCAAATACATGGAGCGTCAGGCAGATCCTCATCAGCACAAACAGAGGGGAACAGACCTCCCAGCCAACAGACGTTCCCAACATCATCATCATCATCAGGCAAACAAGGCTCCGGGGACGGCGCCAACTCAGGTGGGGGAGAATGTCATGGGCGGCTTTCCAGCCTCGCCCCATGACCCCTTGGACGCGCCCTGTGGCGTCCTAGCAAGCCTCTCAAAGCCTAACGCCACGGTCGGCCCCGTGGTCTTGGCCGTGCCAAGTGACAAGCGCGCAAGTGCCTCTGTCGCCCCACCAACTCTCCTCGCCGGCGCCCAGCGGCTTGCTAGTGTCAACAATGCTGCGCGCGCAGACAATGCCGCACAGACAAGCGATGCCGCGCGCACAGCCAAGCCCGCGCGCATCCATCATGATCCAAGCACAAGTGTCAGCGCCCCGCCGCGGGCCATCATCAATAGTGCCGCGCGCGCAGACAGCAACACGCGTGCAGACCCTGATCCTCAAGACAAAGTTGCTGCCATTGGACTTAGTTATTCTACATCATAGAAGACTAAGTTCCTTTCATTGTAAATATAGAATAGGTTTACTTGTTTTATATTCATTGTGCTCCTCGAGCTCATTTAGGTCTACTCTTGTAATTTTGGTTTATTTATTTTAAGCATTATTAGGGGGTATCAGCATTCAAACATTTTCAGCAAGAATTCAATTCTCTGTACTGGTGTCTCGCCCCCTCGACACCGCATTAGCTTTGTAATAGCTTTCAGCATTTTCAATACAATCATCAAAAATTCAACCAAAGCTTCCGCTGCTCTCAATTCTCTTGTTGCCTACGAAATTGGTTTTCCCGCACGGCACTGACAATCTAGTCTAGCATGCGGAGGGGACCTCAGTTGGCTGACGGTAATTGTATTGATATCGATTGCCTAGCCTTACGCTACCCTTCCAAAGCATCTCAGGAAGGCGTCGCGTAACATTAAGTATGAAATAAAAGAGTGAGAAGAAGGGATTTATGATACAAATCTTGTTTCCTCCACGAATCTTCAGACTTTTAAGCTCTATTGCTATTCAAAAAATGGAATTTTGTGCCTTGGACATGTCATTGAATTTATCGATTTATATTTGTAGCTGAATTTATTAAATGTGATGTATTCAGAGAAATAATTTGAGATTTCAACATGAAGGCCTTATATAATGGTTTTGCGCGTGGATAAAAATTTCTAATCTTTTTTTCCCCTTCAAATCATCTAGCTTCACTTCTTTTTCGGTGTAATATTTTTCTCATTAATTTTCCAAGCACTCATTGCCTTTCATTTCATTAAGGCTAAAGCTCTATCAAAACTAAACAATGTGTCAATTAAAACAAATTTATGTTAATAATCAAACAAAACTCATTGTTTGCATGTTTAAGTCGATAGATAAAACAAATATTTATCATCATATTTGGCTCATCGACAAATTCTAAAATTTGAATGTTTCTCAAATTTTCATCAAATCTTATTTAGGAAAATATACATTTACTTATTTTATATAGCTAACGAAAGATCAACTAAGAAAATTACACGTACTTTGATAAGGTTTCAAATAAACAAATAGTACAAAATATGGAGCAACTTGTTTCGTGCCGATGTTTCTTAAAGTATGATAGAAAACTCCAAATCATGATTATGTATTTGAAAGAATGCAGTAAATTTATAGCTATTTCAGAGGAAAATTCTCTTTTCCTGTATATTCGTTGATCAATGTACACTGATACTTATACAAATAGAATGTACTACTTAGGTATTCTGTGTGTATTTCCTATTGGCTTCTTCTATATCTAACTGTACAATTATAGCTGGAGGAAAATACAAAATAAAGGACTATACTTCTATACAAATAAAAGAACTATCTAGAAGGAAATTTAGGCAACATTATTCCCAGGTCCTGTCTGTTCAATCATATGCTTATCAACGCCCACCTGTGGTACCACATGTCTTTCACTTGGATCAAACATATTTGGGCCTAGCTTCAGCTTTTGTATGAATTTGCTTTGTCACACATTTGGGCCTAGGTCTGTCTTTAGAACCTTTAGATCGATTTCCAGAAATAGGCCCATTATCATTTCAATCCCCCTCCCAAGTTAGAGGGGGCAATATGCAGACCCAACTTGCCCAAAGTGAAATTAAACCAGAAAGATATTCGTTGACGGACAAAGTGGCAGTCGAGCTCGACATGTTTTGTCTGTTCATAGAATATGGGATTTTTTTAGCGATATGGATCGCAGCCTAGCTATCGTAGAAGACCAGAACTGAAAACGAAGGGGGAGCTCCAAGAACTGAAAGCAATAGAACTAGATAAGTAATCTCCTTAATCACACATCTCATTGATCGATACTCAGCTTCTGCAGATAAAAAGGAAACCGAAGTTTGTTTCTTCGACTTCGAAGAAATTGGAGATCCTCCAAGGTTGATAAAGAAAACACTGACGGATTTCCTTGTGTTAGGGCAAGATCCCCAATCTGAATCGCGAAAAGCTAGCAAATTTAAAGACAGATTCGACCTCATGGAAAGCCTTAAACCCGGATCATTGAGAAGATATCACAAACAATGAAAAGTTGCATCGAGGTGAGGAAGATGAGGATAATGCATGTGTTGACTGAGGTTTTGTACAATAAATGAAAGATTTGGGCGAGTATGAGTAAGAAAATTTAATTTTTGTTGCTCCCTAATGCACACGCAAGTATACGTGGTCGACAAGTAATACAGGATTATGAGTCCGGATTATCGTACCCAAGGGACTTAAGTTAGCTACTTTATAACAACTAATATAGTTATTTAACAAGCAAGGATCAAGTTTAATATATGGTTTATTCTAAATTGTAATTCTACTTTATATCTAATAATCGCAAGGAACAAGTATGTAATTTGTAATCAAGAAAACAAACATTCCAGGGTTGTGATTATGTTTCCAATCCTATTGCGTTCTAATTGACTTATCGTTCATATAATTCATGTAAGATTGCTAATTAATCGATATATGTACTCATAGCCTTCTTCCGAAGTACTATTCGCCTATTCCTAACAAGATTAACACCTATATTCCTATGGAATTAATCTAGCAAGAATGCACTAAGAACACGATTATCCAATTAAGCATGGTGATTAAGTATA
>MCJB01002923.1:0-10914 GCA_002018475.1 Nicotiana obtusifolia
TTTCTCGCTATCTTATTTTCGCACTTACACTTTCAATTGTATACTCTTATTGCGAAAATTTGGTAAAGTTCCTTAAAACGCTAGTCACCCCCCCTCTAGCGTTGTGCATATATTCTAACAATTGGTATCAGAGCCTAATTCTCTTCAATCCTTAACCGGTAGAGAAAAACGATCAAATGGCTGCTTCTAGAAATGTATATGCAGGTTTAAGTGAAGGACAGTCCACATCGAGACCTCCTCTATTTGATGGGACAAACTACACTTACTGGAAGGAACGTATGAGAATATACGTACGAACCACTAATTTCAAACTATGGCTAATCATAGAAAAAGGTGAAGAAACCATCACCAAAAAGGAAGGTGAACTAATGGTTCCAAAACCAGAAAGCGAATATTCAGATGAAGACATCAAAAAAATCGAAGCTTACGCCAGGGCTATAAACATGTTATACTGTGCAGTAAATCCGGATGACTACCGAAAAATTTCAAGGTGCAGAACTGCCAAGGAGATGTGGGATAAGCTGGAAATCACATACGAAGGTACGTCCCAAGTCCGAAAGGCAAAAATTGATCTTCTAACCTGTGAGTATGAACTTTTCAGGATGAAGGAAGATGAAAATATTGAGAAAACCTTTGAACGGTTTTCAAACATTATAAATGATCTTGATGCTCTTGGAAAAGTCTTTTCCGAAGAAGAGCTTGTGAGAAAAATACTCCGAAGTCTCAAACCGGAGTGGCAATCAAAGATGGACGCAATTCAAGAAGCCACCGCCTCCACGAAAGTAACCTATGACGGGTTAAGAGGTAACCTTATTACTTATGAAACTACTCACCTTAACAAACCTATTGTATTTGGTGAAGAGAAGAAAAAGAAGAGCTTGGCTCTTAAATCATCGACCTCAAAAGTGGAAACCAAGGAGTCCAAGGACTCTAGCAGTGATGATGAAGAGTATGGAATGGTGATCAAAAAATTCCATAAATTCATGAGAAGGGAGCAAAGGAATAAAAAGCAAACACCTCCAAAATGCTTTGGATGTGGAGAAATTGGGCACATCAAACCCAACTGCCCAAATGCAAAAGCAGAGAAGAAAAAGCCCCACAACAAACAAAGGGCTTTCATGTCTTGGGAGGAAGATGACTCCTGCAATGAATCAAGCGACGAAGATGAAGTCGCAAATCTATGTCTCATGGCCATAGAAGATACTCCACAAAAGAGTAATGAGGTTAGTACAAATCTTTCCGAAAATTCTCATTCTTTTGTAGAACTACAAAAAGCTTTGAAGAATTATATGAAGAATTTGTAGGTATAAATAGTAAAAACAAGTCTTTGAAAAAGGATCTGGTTGACGTAGAAAAGAAGCTAGAAAAATTGTCCAAAGAAAATGGACAACTAAAAGAAGAAAATAAGTTCTTTGGAAAAAGATGTGCTGATAGACCTACTAGTCCAAATGGCTCATGTAGTAATTGTAAATCCTATCCAAGTAGAAAAATTAGAGGCAACAATACATAGATTCAATAAGCCTCAAAAGGATTTAAATCTTCTCTTTGATCATGTACATGTAGCTAAACAAGGAATAGGATTCAATAAAAATACGAGCAAGGTAGAAAAACAACCTAGTAAGAAAAATACTAGAAATAGACTACCTAGAAAGAAAACTACTAGGCCTAATAATTATGACACTAGAAAACCCAGTAACAACTACCGTTGGAAAAACGAATAGACCAAACTAGGCAAAATTTTCATAAACCTAGTACTAATTATGATTTTCACAAACCTAGTACTCATCATGCTCCTACATATATGTGGAACCCAAATGTAGTATGTCACTACTGCAACAAGGTAGGACACATTGCACCAGTGTGTTATACCAAACATAGACACTTTGCTACAAATAACACACACAGATTTGCCACTAACCCGAAAGGACCCAAAAGTACTTGGGTACCTAAAAACTGTCATTAATTTGACTGCAGATGTGCTTGAAGGCATCAAGTGTACTGTGGTACCTTGATAGCGGATGCTCCAAGCACATGACCGGAGATGCATCCAAGTTTACAAACATCAAACCAACTAAAGGAGGGAATGCCATTTTTGGTGACAATAACAAAGGGAAAATTATCGACATTGGTTCGGTAGGCAAAAACCCTTCCTCCTCTATTGATGATGTTTTACTAGTTAAAGGTCTCAAACATAATCTCTTGAGCATAAGTCAATTATGTGACAAGGAAATCGTGTGACCTTCAATTCCAAATATTGCACTGTAGAACGCCTTAATAATAATGAGGTAATTCTACAAGGTAATAGAATTGATAACATTTACATGGTAGATTTAGAAAATACTTCCTCAAATATTGCTAAGTGTCTCATGAGTAAAGAGGAAGATACATGGTTGTGGCATCGTAGAATAGCTCACATCAACATGAATCATTTAAATAAATTGATTACTAAAGACCTAGTAATTGGAGTCCCTAAAATGAAGTTCGAAAAAGATTCTATTTGTGATGCATGTCAAAAGGGGAAACAAGTAAGGTCTTCATTTAAGTCTAAGAATATAGTTTCTACGACTAGACCCTTACAACTTTTACACATGGATCTCATCGGACCTTCTAGGACGAAAAGTTTTGGTGGAAATTACTATGTCTTTGTAATTGTTGATGACTATTCTGGATTTACATGGACATTGTTTCTTACTCATAAAAATGAGGCATTTGATGTTTTTAAAAAATTTGCGAAAAAGGTTCAAAATGAAAAGAATTGCAACATTGTTGCAATTAGAAGCTATCATGGGGGAGAGTTCGAAAAAGACGAATTTGATGTCTTTTGCGATGAACTCGGAATTGATCATAATTTCTCAGCCCCACACACACCACAACAAAATGGAGTGGTGGAACATAAAAATAGATCTCTTGAAGAGATGGCTAGAACTATGATCAATGAGGCGAAAATTCCTAAGTATTTTTGGGCCGATGCCATAAGTACTGCAAGTTATGTCTTAAATCGTGCAGTAATTAGGCCAATACTTATGAAAACCCCTTATGAATTGTATAAAGGTAGAAAACCTAACCTTTCCCATCTTCGCGTATTTGGTTGTAAATGTTTTGTACATAATAATGGGAAGGATCATTTAGGTAAATTCGATGCTAAATCGGATGAAGGCATTTTTCTCGGTTATTCGTTGCGTAGTAAAGCATATAGAATTTTTAATAAACGCACTTTAACCATTGAGGAATCACCACACGTAGTCTTTGCCGAAAATGACTCTCGGTTGCCGAGAAAGGATTTTTGTGATGATCTTGCAGATTCATTGGAAGGAATCCGTCTTGACGATGAAGGTCCAAGCCATACAAAAACAGATGATGGTGAAAGACCTCAAGAGGATCAAAATAATGAGCAAGAAGAGCTTCCTAACAAGTGGAGAACATCTAGATATCATCCAATTGACAAGGTAATCGGTGATATCAACCAAGGTGTAAGTACTCGAAACACTCTTAGGAACACAATCACACACATGACTTTTGTTTCACAAATTGAACCAAAAACCATTTCTGACGCAATTAATGATGAACATTGGACTTTGGCAATGCAAGAGGAGCTTAACCAATTCAAACGAAATGACGTTTGGGAATTGGTGCCAAAACCCGATGACCATACAACAATTGGTACGAAATGGGTTTTTCGAAATAAGTTAGATGAAAATGGAATAATTACTAGAAACAAAGCTAGGTTAGTAGCCAAAGGCTACAATCAAGAAGAAGGAATTGATTATGAAGAAACATATGCACTTGTTGCACGATTAGAAGCTATTCGCTTACTTCTTGCATTTGCTTCTTCAATAAATTTCAAACTGTATCAAATGGATGTTAAGAGTGCATTCCTTAATGGTGTTATCCAAGAGGAAGTATACGTCGATCAACCACCAGGGTTTGAAAACTTTGAGTTTCCAAATCACGTGTTTAAACTCAAGAAAGCTCTCTACGGTCTTAAACAAGCTCCCCGAGCTTGGTATGAGAGATTGAGTAAATTCCTTTTGGAAAATGGATTCCAAAGAGGAAAGGTCGACACCACTCTTTTTATAATGAACAAAAACGACAACATCCTTTTAGTTCAAATTTATGTAGATGACATTATATTTGGTGCTACTAATAAATCTTTGTGCAAGGAATTTTCTAAGCTCATGACAGAGGAGTTTGAAATGTCTTTGATGGGCGAGCTCAACTTCTTCTTGGGCTTGCAAGTGAAGCAAATGAAAGAGGGAACTTTCATTTGTCAATCAAAGTATTGCAAGGAATTGCTTAAGAAATTCGAGATGATCGATGCCAAAGCAATGCCAACTCCTATGAGTACTTCAGGAAGCCTTGACAAAGACGAAAAAGGTAAAGAAGTAGAAGTCAAGAAATACAGAGGTATGATCGGATCTCTACTTTACCTTACAGCTAGTCGTCCCGATATAATGCTTAGTGTATGTTTGTGTGCAAGGTATCAATCTTGTCCGAAAGAATCGCATTTGACCGCGGTTAAACGGATAATGAAATACCTCATCGGCACAATGAACGTGGGACTTTGGTATCCCAAGGGTTCATCCTGCCACCTTATTAGCTATTCCGATTCCGACTTTGCAGGTTGCAAATTGGATAGGAAAAGCACCAGTGGCACTTGCCACATGCTTGGTAGCTCATTAGTTTCTTGGTTTAGCAAGAAACAAGTCAGTGTTGCTTTGTCCACCACGGAAGCGGAATATGTAGCCGCTGGAAGTTGTTGCGCTCAAATCCTTTGGATGAAACAACAACTTATGGATTACGGCCTATGTCTTGATCACATTCCAATTAGATGTGACAATACTAGTGCCATTTGTCTCACGAAGAATCCCGTTCTTCATTCGAGAACAAAGCACATTGAAATCAGGCATCAGTTCATAAGAGATCATGTTCTCAAAGGGGATGTCGAAGTTGAGTTTGTTGAAACTCGTAATCAATTAGCAGACATCTTTACTAAACCCTTAGAGAAAGAGTCATTATTTAGAATTCGAAGCGAGCTTGGAATTCTCGACTCAACATTGATCTAATTGTGTGCATAATTATTTATGTTTTGAACATTACTAACTTGAGCGTCGGAGACGTTTACTTTGTTTTGCAGGTTCTCCTCATCATGTGGATGATTTAGTAAGTGAGGGGGAACTTAATTAGTCAAAGTATTCGCTTAAAATATGATAAATATTCACTTCCATGCTCAACCATCGATGTTTAAACATACAACATCGATGGTGAAATGTTACTGGAAATGACAAAAATTTCTAGAATGCTGAAGCCATCGATGGCTCCAAGGCAAGCCATCGATGGTGCAAACATTCTGTCCGAACATATTATTTTCCAGAGAGTTCAAGCCATCGATGGCTCCTGAAATTTTTTGAAAAATAGAGCCGTTCTTGACCGTTTGAAAAGCCCTAAAATGACCTAAATGCCCCCAAACGGTCATATAGCCTCAATTCTCTATAAATTGATCTTCCACTCTCAAAAACTCACTTCACATATCTTCAAAAAGGTGCAAGAACTCAAAATTTGTGCTAAAATATCCTCTATTCTTCTTCTCATTTCTTGATTTCAAGCCATTCTCTAATTCTTCAAAATACTTATCAATGGCTTCATCTTCTACAAATCCTATTCCAAGAAATGCTTCTAAATAAAAAGATGGTTCATATCTATGGTTCCCAACTAGACATGAACTACACAACTTCCGGGAAAATTTTGAGAAAAGAGAAGTTTTGCCTCCCAGATTTGTAAGAGATATTTATTTCAATATGAAAGGGTTTAACTACCTTTACAACGCTCTACAACAATCTAATCTCTTACACTTCGTAGGGAACCAACAAGAGTATATACACGAAGATTTAATTCGTGCATTTTACTCAAATCTTCGTCAAATCGACGGGAAACTCATCTCTTCCGTAAATGGTACGGAAATTTTTCTCAATCACGAGATAATGTCGAAAATTACTGGACTTCCGACCGAAGGCGAAGACATAAATCTCTACGCCGGTGATCAAGGAGTCGCGTTCGATGAAGCGACATTCTTGAACATTATGGGTGTCAGTAGGCAACCAAATCGATCAAGCCGTCGTCCAACCATCGCCAATATGCATGAAGAGTACCGACTACTCTTCTACATTATCAAACGTATTTTCAAACCGAGGAAATTCTCTCATACTACTCTCTCGGTTGAAGATGTAAAGATAATGCATGCAATTTTGCATGGAGCAAGGATAAATTGGACACAATTTGTCATGATTCATATGCTCGATGCAATTCGTGAGGGGGAACCACTCCCTTATGTTCCGGTCGTGATGGACATCCTCAAATATTATGAGGTAACGACTAATGTTGGTCCTACAACCAAAAGGATCAAAATTTGGTCGGTAACGGATGCTTCATTCCGAAAGTCATCGGAACAACCCCAACAAAGAGCTCAACATCAAGAGCTTCCACTTCCACAACAAGCCTCTTCTTCCGAAACGGTGACTCTTGAGTCAATCAACGCCACATTACTAAATTTCGGCAATAAAATTGATCAACTTACGACAAAAGTTGATACGTTAGATGCCGATTTTCGAGATTACATGCGGCGTAATGAAGAAGATAGTGAAAATGATGATCTTTAATTTTTTAAATTTTATTATGCTTCTCTATTTTTGTCTCTTATATTAATGCAATGTACTTGAAAATTCTTATTGAAATATGATTTTCTCTATTCTTTATGTATCTTTTTGCTAATGCCAAAAGGGGGAAGATATTATTTTAGGGAGAATTATTATAAGAATTCAATGATATGCATATATTAAGGGGGAAGCATAAAAATAGGGGAAATACATTTGTTTTATTGTTTGTTTTATTATTAAAAGGTGATATAACAATTTTCATAACAATTGGTATCAATATCAAAATCCTTTTTGCTACAAGAATGCATATCCCTGACTAATGTTTGTCATTATCAAAAAGGGAGAAATTGTTGGAAAAACGTATTCGCATTCTTACTTATGAAACCTTGACTAATGACTTTGTGTCTTGTTGTAGATTTTGATAATTGACAAACCATCATTAACGAGTTACCAAGATTGCTTGGATTTTGTTGTGACTACAAGTCGAGCTTTCAAGATAATAGAAGTTGATGCATGGAACCTATCAATGAAGCAAAAAGATTGAAGACTAAAAGATGTAGTATTTTAGTCTTGATTTTGATTTTGAGTCTTGATGTTATTTTGAATCTTCTTTTGTGTTTAAGAACTTGGCTCAAGTTTAAAAACATCTTCAAAATCATTAAGACATTTTTCAAAATAATGGTTTTTACAAAATAATAAAATTGTGAACCAAAAATAGAGCTGGAAATTTCCAGCATGAAGCCACCATCGATGGCTTCAGTATAAGCCATCGATGGCTTCTGTCTGTTGGAGCCTTAACGGCTAGTTTTTGTCAACCATCGATGGTAAGGCTAAAAGCATCGATGGTAAGACAAACAGGCAGATTTTTTAAATGCCCAAAAACATTGTTTAAGCTTGGGAGAAGCTTGGCAAGATCCCCAACGGACATATGGGGTTTTGGGGCTATAAATAGAGCCTCATAAACCTCATTTAAACACAACACATTATCCAAAATCATAAGATTATTTGCTTCAAGTTTTCATATTCAATTGAGCTATTTTGAGTCATTTCTTGAAGATCAAAGTTGTGTTCTTGTGCTTAAATTTTCTTCACTTCATCTACTCTTGTGAGAGTTCTATTTGAGTGATCAAATTGTGTTGTCATACACTTAAGGGAAGTTGTCCCTTGTTGTTTTAAGGAAGAGTGTCTTCCTTGTTGATTCACGAAGCTTGTGTGATTCAAATGTTCGTGGTTGTTGTGCAAACCTTGTGTGATTCAAGAGTTTGTGTTGTAACGGTTTGTGGAGCACCCGTAAGCTTGACAGAGATAGTGAAATACTCAAGTGTGATTCTTGAGGAGTGGACTAGCTACAAGTTGTAGTGAACCACTATACATCGTTGCGTACGCTTTCTATCTATATTCCGCAATTTATCTCTCGCTATCTTATTTTCACTTTCAATTGTATATCTTAATTGCGAAAATTTGGTAAAGTTCCTTAAAACGCTATTCACACCCCCCCAGCGTTGTGCATATATTCTAACAATTGGTATCAGAGCCTAATTCTCTTTAATCCTTAACCGGTTGAGAATAAGACAAATGGCTTCTTCTTCTAGAAATATATATGCAGGTTTAAGTGAAGGACAGTCCACATAGAGACCTCCTCTCTTTGATGGAACAAACTACACTTACTGGAAGGAACGTATGAGAATATACGTACGATCCACTGATTTCAAACTGAGGCAAATCATTGAAAAAGGTGAAGAAATCATCACCAAAATGGAAGGTGCACTAATGGTGCCAAAACCAGAAAGTGAATACTCAGATGAAGATATTAGAAAAATCAAAGCTTATGCCAGGGCTATAAACATGCTATATTGCGCAGTCAATCCAGACGACTACCGAAAAATTTCTAGGTGCAAAACTGCCAAAGAAATGTGGGATAAACTGGAGATAACATACGAAGTCCGAAAGGCAAAAATTGATCTTCTAACCTATGAGTATGAACTTTTCAGGATGAAAGAAGATGAAAATATTGAGAAAACCTTTGAACGGTTTTCAAATATTATAAATGATCTTGATGCTCTTGGAAAAATCTTTTCCGAAGAAGAGCTTGTGAGAAAAATACTCCGAAGTCTCAAATAGGAGTGGCAATCAAAGGTAGATGCAATCCAAGAAGCTACCACCTCCACGACGGTAACCTATGACGGGTTAAGAGGTAATCTCATCACTTACGAAACTACTCACCTTAACAAAACCGATTGTCTTTGGTGAAGAGAAGAAAAAGAAGAGCTTAGCTCTCAAAGCATCAACCTCAAAAGTGGAAGCCAAAGAGTCCAAGAACTATAGCAGTGATGATGAAGAATATGGAATGGTAATAAAAAAATTCCATAAGTTCATGAGAAGGGAGCAAAGAAACAAAAAGCAAGCACCTCTAAAATGCTTTGGATGTGGAGAAATTGGGCACATTAAACCCAACTGCCCAAATGCAAAAACAGAGAAGAAAAATCTCCCCAACAAACAAAGAGCTTTCATGTCTTGGGAGGAAGATGACTCCGGAAATGAATCAAGCGACGAAGATGAAGTCGTAAATCTATGTCTCATGGCCATAGAAGATACTCCACAAAAGAGTAATGAGGTTAGTACAAATCCTTCCGAAAACTCTCATTCTTTTGTAGAATTACAAAAAGCCTTTGAAGAGTTATATCAAGAATTTGTAGGCATAAATAGCAAACACAAAGCCTTGAAAAAGGAACTAGTCGACGTAGAAAAGAAACTAGAAAAATTGTCCAAAGAAAATGGACAACTAAAAGAGGAAAACAAATTCTTTGGAAAAAGAAGTGCCGATAGACCTACTAGTCCAAATGGCTCATGTAGTAACTGTAATTCTCTTAAAATCAAAGTAGAAAAATTAGAGGCAACAATACATAGATTCAATAAGCCTCAAAAGGATTTAAATCTTCTACTTGATCATGCACATGTAGCTAAACAAGGAATAGGATTTAATAAAAATACGAGCAAGGTAGAAAAACAACCTAGTAAGAAAAATACTAGACATAGACTACCTAGAAAGAAAATCACTAGACCTAATAATCATATCACTAGAAAATCTAGTAACAACTACCGTTGGAAAAATAATGTAGTCCAACCTAGGCAAAATTTTCATAAGCCTAGAACTTATTATGATTTTCATAAACCTAGTACTCATTATGATTTTCATAAACCTAGTACTAATCATGCTCCTACATACATGTGGAATCCGAATGTAATATGTCACTACTGCAACAAAGTAGGACACATTGCACCCGTATGTTACACCAAACATAGGCATTTTTCTACAAGTAGTATACATACGTTTGCCACTAACCCGAAAGGACCCAAAAGAATTTGGGTACCTAAATCCTGTAATTAATTGATTGCAGGTGTGCTTGAAGGCACCAAGTGTACTTTGGTATCTTGATAGCAGATGCTCCAAGCACATGACCGGAGATGCATCCAAATTCACAAACATCAAACCAACAAAAGGAGGGAATGTCATTTTTGGTGACAATAACAAAGGGAAGATTATCGGCATCGGTTCGGTAGGCAAAAACCCTTCCTCCTCTATTGATGATGTTTTGTTAGTTAAAGGTCTTAAACACAATCTCTTGAGCATAAGTCAATTATGTGACAAGGGAAATCGTGTGATATTCAATTCAAAATATTGCACTGTAGAACGCCTTAATAATAATGAGGTAATTCTACAAGGTGATAGAATTGATAATATTTATATGGTTGACGTAGAAAACACCTCCTCAAATATTGCTAAGTGTCTCATGAGTAAGGAGGAAGATACTTGGTTATGGCATCGTAGAATAGCTCACATCAACATGAATCATTTAAATAAATTGATTTCTAAAGACTTAGTAATTGGTATTCCAAAAATTAAGTTTGAAAAGGATTCTATTTGTGATGCATGTCAAAAAGGAAAACAAGTAAGGTCGTCATTCAAGTCTAAGAATGTAGTATCTACGACTAGACCCTTACAACTTTTACACATGGATCTCATCGGACCTTCTAGGACGAAAAGTTTTGGTGGCAACTATTATGTCTTTGTAATTGTTGATGACTATTCTACATTCACTTGGACCTTATTTCTTTCTCATAAAAATGAGGCTTTTAATGTTTTTAGAAAATTTTCCAAAAAGGTTCAAAATGAAAAGAACTGCAACATTGTTGCTATTAGAAGCGATTATGGGGGAGAGTTCGAAAAAGACGAATTTGATGTCTTTTGCGATGAACTCGGAAT
>MCJB01002924.1:0-10914 GCA_002018475.1 Nicotiana obtusifolia
TATAAGAAGGGAATCTACCTTCACTGTAAGACACAAGACATACGTGAGAAAATACTAAGAACTGTTACTGTTTATCGAATTCTATCCTCTCTATTGCATTTCATCATCAGCTATTCAATCATTGTGGTTTGGCTATTCCTTTTCTATTTATTATATTTCAATTATTTGTCATTATATTTTATGTTGTATTATTGTGTAGTTATTGAAGACATTAATTCTTACTTGTTTGGTCCTGCGTGACTATTTCTTATACTTAGCCAAATTGTGGCCTTTTTGTTAATTAGTTATTTCCTAGTTGATTTAGGTTAACTAGTTATTCTTTTCCTAGTTGATTTAGGTAAAGGCTCATTTTATATAAGCCTAAACACTTTATTATTTTGATACCTTTTGACATTATTATCAATCAAAAACCGGCAGCACATTGCTCCCAAAATCGTGTGAATTAACTTGTCCAATTTTGGTGTGATTCAAAATTGAACTTGTTCTTTTGTTTGATCGAACAGTTTGCAAGACCATTGTTGTCTTGAGGGTTGTTCGTATAGTATAGGTACTCCGTGACTTCATCAAGAAGGTAAGTAGACTAGTTCCTACTTGTTGTCTTGATAGTTCATTGAGCGTCTTGCTTCTATCTTTTTGTTTTCTTATTTCCGCGTTTAATATTGCATCAACTGATTTCGATAATAAACAGTAGCAGTTCTTAGTATTTTCACTTGTATCTGTTGTGTCTTACAATGAAGGTAGATTCCCTTCTTATAGGTAAAAGAAAGACTCCTTAATATGGTAAAACCCTAATTACAAGATAAAATCCCTTCAATAAGGGATGGAATATCCCTAAAATAGTGGCTTAACGTCTACGACGGTTGAGATATTCGCTCCCGCCAAGATATCAGGAATCTACGAAATATCCGGTCGAAACTGATCTTTTGTTACGAGATGTGCTTTCGTCGGTCAATGTCGGTCACCCCATTTCGGTTGCTCCAATTTCGTGCTCGACTTGTTGACCTCGGATCGAGGCAACCCAGTCTTGCATTGTGTCCGGGCTCGACTCTTCTCGAGCAATCGATTGTATTCGACCCAATACAGTTCTCTTAAACACTCGGCAAATTCATCATTCTTCAAAAAAATCATTTTGCCAATTTTTCCTATTGGGTTGCATAAATAAATAGTGGAAAATATTATTATGTCGACACAGCCAATTAAGACAAGACAGTTCAAGAGCCAAAATGGGATTGAGAATATTATGGTTAAGTCATTGCTGATTTACTTTAGTATGTAGAGCAAGACTAAATTCAAAGGATTGATCTCCGGCTGACGGCAACAAGATGATAAAAGGTGACTAACCAATGTTGATCATACGGGTTTTCGTAAAAGAAGAAAAGCCAAATAAAAATAACAATTTCAGAAAGTTCAAATCATTACGGTTTCTACTACGAATGGCCAAAAAACAACATCAAAGAATTAATTGAGAAGGAAGTGGCAATGAAATTGGCTTTTACTTTCTTTACTTTGTTTATTCTTTAATTATTTATCCTTTATGATTTATAAGTCAAATATTACGCATAGACGGTCATAATCTCATAAATATAATGTGTCTTGCAATTAAGAACAACTAAGGTTATTACAGTAGTTACTTCTTTTACCAAATGAAATTAATTTGTCAGTATATAATTTAGTAGCATGAGCCATGATATTCTTCTTATAAAAAACGCTACACGATTAAAGTGGATTTTATAAATAATTATGTTATTTGTGGCAATTGTAACATAGAAAATGTTGATTACTAAAGGAGTTGAAATGCATTGAGAAAGCCTTTTTCTAATTTATGAAAGAAATGATTTAGATAATTAAATTATTTATCTACCATGTTTTAGATATATTGCCTAGGGCTTGATAATTTGTGATGGAGACGATGTATATGTGTTATACTTTTTGATGTTGTAAAATATTTGTTAGGTTGCTATATAAATGCTTAGCAAAATATATATGCAGCTCTACTAAACAAAATGTTGATAGTCATGTTTTTCGGTGAAACCAAAATATTACTACATTAGTTTAATTTGACTATACAGAAAATTATACCAACAATACTTAACTACTTTTAACACCATGTAGTCTTTCGCCACATAAATACTTTGTCAAATCTATTATGTCATTTACACTTCTCTTACTTAATTTATTCATTTCTCTCTCTATATGTATTGCATAAACTTAATAAGTGTCTACTTACACCAACAAGACATTAAGTTATTTATGCTCCTTTTAATATGTTAGTTTTATATGAAAATTTACTTAAAATGCTACTTGAAAGTTTTTGACCCTTTTTTCAAATGGCTTAAGCGATGATACGCATATGATATATAGAGGCCTTGTTTAATTAAATTGATCTTATTTTATAATTTATGTACTACATACGTCGATATTTTCGTGCTAGCGTACGAGCATAATATACTCCTTTCTTCTTACCCGCCCCATATGGGTAGATGTGTTTTTATACACTTCCTCGTCCGTCTTTCACCTCCCAAAGGATTCAATCCATCTCTTTAATTTCCACCATTGAAACCAAGTTAAGAGACACTCAATCTTCTTTTTCCTCCCTTCTTCTTCTTTATTTTTTCCCTTCTTTCCACTCAGAGATTCACCACATTTAGTTAGACTCAGTTCATGTACTCAATATTCATTTTGTTTTGCTTCTTGGTTCTTTCGAACTCGACCAAATACAGTTTCTTGTCAAGACCCATTTTAAAGTTTAAAGATAGTGTCAACATGATGCATGGCATTTAACAAATACCCATTCAATTTGCTGTCAGCATTTCACCCAATTTCATGGTAAAACGTCACTAGAAAGTATAGTTCCAAGTTCTTTTTCGCAATATTCAGAAATAAAATAGAATTGTGTTTACCTTCAAATCAGATAACAATTGAATTTATACGTGATTTTAAAGAGACGTGATCTAGTTTGATACAAAAATGAGAAATCAAATTAAAATTAAAGTTAATGATAGAAATAAATGCAAACCATACAAATTGGACAGCGTTGGCCTTATATGTTGACAGCCCTCGAGTCAAGAAATGTTGCAACCGAGGTTGAAAAAAAAATTATCAGATAATAAGCGCTAAAGAGACCAATATATTGCTATTTACTTTTCTGATAATGAGCAAATGCCTATATAAAAAACTAAACCCCTTTATATAGTACGGGAGTTCTACTTTAGGTACAATTTTATATCAGGTAAAAAATCTCTTGATTTGCTAGTTAAACGGTATCCGTTGATTCATGCCGAAATTTTCGCCGCGAGACTCGACCTGTTATTACGGATTTGGCTTTTCGTTACTCGAACCCGATGATCTTACCTCGAGCATGTTCGGGATCGAAGTTGGTTCCGAATCGAGGGCTCGATATTCTCGAGGGGAGACGTTTTAACTTCATGTCTTAATTTGAGGAAATTCGGGGTCAATTCGTCAATCCTTCGTATTCCGAGTTCGATTCGCGGTGTGTTAATTGAGTTCGATTTTGACCGCATACAGATAGTCCCCTCGATTTTTTGAGAGAAACAACGAAAAACTATATGAGTTTTTCTTCCGACCTTACTTCGTTTCGAGATATTGTGGGGAATCAGCGTTACCGAAAACTCTCTCCCCCAAAGTAGCTTAGCTCTATAATTCGCCGAGCACGACCTTTAAGAAATTTTACTGCCTTGTTATTTTTGTTGTGGCCTTCGGATTTCGTTAACCCGAAATGGTCTTAACCTTATAATTGGGGCGTTGCCAAATAAGTTCCGCGCCCTCAGGTTTCGTTAACCCGGGATGGCCTTAGCCTTTTAATTCGGGTGTAGCTAAATAAGCTTCGTGCCCTCGAGTTTCGTTACCTCGGTATAGCCTTAGCCTTTCAATTCGGGCGTTGCCAAATAAGTTCCGCGCCCTCGGATTTCGTTAACCCGGGATGGCCTTAGCCTTTTAATTCGGGCGTAGTCAAATAAGCTCTGTGCCCTCGGGTTTCAATAACCCAGTATGGCCTTAGCCTTTTAGTTCGGGCGTTGCCAAATACGCATTGTGCCCTCGAGTGCTGTTAACTCAGAACGACCTTAGCCTTTTAATTTGGGCGTTGCCAAATAAGCATTCTACCCTCGAGTGCTGTTAACTCGGAATGGCCTTAGCCTTTTAATTCGGGCGTTTCCAAATAAGCATTCTGCCATCGAGTGCTGTTAACTCGGAACGGCCTTAGTCTTTTACTTCGGGCGTTTCCAAATAAGCATTCTGCCCTCGAGTGCTGTTAACTCGGAACGGCCTTAGCCTTTTAATTCGGGCGTTGCCAAATAAGCATTTTTCTCTCGAGTGCTGTTAACTCGGAACGGCCTTAGCCTTTTAATTGGGCCTTTAACAAATAGGTCTTATGTCCTTGAGATCTAATAACTTGGACCGTCTGAGTGTGTTTTTCAGACGACAGTCCCCGAGTGAGAGAGTGATTATTCGAACTCAGGTTAAGGCAGCCCTTGGGCTCGTTTCCTTTAGGGGATCAGAAGCAGGGAATTCCTTGAGAAATGTAAACGAAAAGTTTTAAAAGACAAGACGTTTGCAAAGAAGAGATTTCTCTTTATTCTTGTGCATAATCGTAATGTATGTATACAAGCTTTGTGTCAGGCTTTGAGCAGTCTATGTGAGCACGGTTCATTTGACAGTTTGGCCCTTTCATTGAATCCTATTGATCGATAAACTTCAATCCTAAAATCTCTTTCCATGCTAAAGTCGATATCAGAGGGTAACGCCCCATAATATTCGGGGTTAATTGAAGGAAGGCCTCGAATGCTGTCGTGATCATCATCACCGGTTCGTTACCGACCTTCGATTCTAAGTTTGCACGATTTTCTTGTTGCCTCGTTAAAAACCTTACCGTAAGACCCATTTGGGACAAAACCGGTCCAAGGAAAAAAGAGTGCAACACGTGCTTTCAGACCTAACATCTCGTATTGTTCCTTGTCTGCTACCTGCAAGCGTTAGTTTAAAATGTAAATAAAATAAAGAAAGGGGTCGTACCTTAGCAGTAATATTGCTTCAAGTGAGTTATATTCTAGTTGTTCACCGCTCATTGTCCTGAGCTTGTAAGATCCCTTTTCGGTGATTTTGATGATATGATAAGGTCCTTCGCAGTTCGTTCCCAACTTTCCCTAGTTCGGATTCCGTGTGTTTGGTGTGACCTTTCTTAGTACCATGTCCCCGGCATTGAAGTATCGAAGGTAGGTCCTTTTGTTGTAATACCTCTTGATTTGTTGCTTTTAGGCAGGCAACTGAACAAGGGCGGCTTCGCGCCTTTCATATAACATCTCCAGGTTCGTATTCATGGCCTCAGTGCTTCTTTAGGCCTGATGGACCTATCGAAGCTGTTTTTGGTCATGAGCCCCCGGTTGCTCTATCCTCGGTCATTTCTCCTTTCATTTCTTATGGAGTTTCGCCCGGACCCACTGCTTCTTCTATCTCCATTATATGGCTGATACCAATCCCTGTTTGGTCTTGGTTCGCGATCGATATCTCTTTTGACTCTGTCGAGGGTTCTAACGGGATAGGCAGACGCCGAAGGGGCCCTGAACTGATCATCTTCGACTTTGATTTTTGATTGATACTAGTTATGTATGTCAGCCCATGTAACAACCGGGTATTCTATTAAGTTTTGCTTTAGTTGCTGTGAAGCCACCGAGCTCCGAATATTAAGTCCGTGAGTGAAATCTTGAACAACCCAATCATCAGCAACTGATGGCAGATCCATTCGTTCCGTTTGAAACCGGGACACGAACTCTCTGAGCATCTCGCTATCCTTTTGTTTGACTTTGAAAAGGTCCGATTCCTGGTCACGACCTTGATGACACTTGCGTGCGCCTTTACGAAAGAATCTGCAAGCATGGAAAATGAGTCAATAAAATTAGGAGGTAAACTGTGATACCATATCATAGCTCCCTTTGACAGGGTCTCCCTAAATTTTTTTCAACACAACAGACTCGATCTCATTATCCTCCAGGTCGTTCCCTTTGATAGCACATGTATAAGAGGTTACATGTTCGTTTGGTCAGTTGTTCCGTTATACTTGCGTATTTCGGGCATACGGAATTTCTTGGAGATCGGCTTTGGAGCCATGCTTGGCGGAAAAGGTTTTTGCACGAACTTCCTGGAATCCAGGTCCTCAATACTGGAGGTGCTCCTGGATTTGGTCTACCTTGGAATTGTAGGTTTCCACCTTCTTATCGTTTGCCCCAATTTTTTTCTTCCCTGATTCTATCCGTTTTGTCCGTTCCTCAAGCATATTTATAATCTCGGGGTTATTCCCCGATTCATGTTTATTCGACCTTTCTACGATCGATTCGTCCCTTCGGGCAGTTTCCCGGGAAGGGTCAGGCTCAACCCTGTTCTGTGCACGGCTTTGGTTTTTTAACTGAGCTATCGCCGCCTGTTGAGCTTGCAACATTTCAAAGATCACTCATAGGTTGATCCCGTCCCCTTCAATGTTTTGGGTGTTTTGAGTTGCTGATCGGACTCCTTTATGAATGCTATTTTCGAGGTCGGTAGGCAGGTTCGCATCAACAGCCACATGCGAATTAGTGTCAATCTGATATGAGATCGGAATATCGTTACCGGGCGCTACACTGCTATTTTCACCTTGGTGACCGGATCCGAAGTCAACATGCAGAGGTGCCGATTGAGAGTTTGACATATCTGTATTATAGTCTGGAATCAAAGACACTTCAAAGAGTAAGTGAAGCAGTGTGTGTTATGGAGATTTGTATCAAATAACCACTATTATCCTCAATCCCACGGTGGGCGCCAAACTGTTTACCCTCAAAATCGGATTACAATTAAATTTATACGTGGTTTTAAGGATAAGTGATCTAGTTTGATCCAAAAATGAGAAATCAAATTGAAATTAAAGTTAGTGATAGAAATAAATGCAAACCACACAAGTTGGGCAGCGTTGGCCTTGTATGTTGACAGCCTTCGAGTCAAGAAATGTTGCAATCGAGGTTGAAAAAAAGATAATCACATAATAAGAGCTAAAGAGACCAATATATTGCTATTTACTTTTCTGACAATGAGCCAATGCCTATACAAAAAACTAGACCCCCTTTATATAATATGGGAGTTCTAATTTAGGAACAATTCTATACCAGGTAAAAAATCTCCTGGTTTTCTAGTTAAACGGTTCCATTGATTCATGCCGAAATCCCCGCTGCGAGGCTTGACCAGTTACGAATATTTTGGCTTTCCGTTACTCAAACCCGATGATCTTACCTCGAGCATGTTCGGGATCGAGGTTGGTTCCAAATCGAGGGCTCGATATTTTCGAGGGAAGATGTTCTAACTTCATGTCTTGCTTTGTTGAAATTCGGGGTCAATTTCTCAATCCTTCGTATTCCGAGCTCGATCCGCTGTGTGTTAATTGAGCCCGATTTCGGCCGTGTACAAATTGTAACTTATAAGAAAAAATAAAGAACACTTGTTAAGCTTGAATAGCAGAAAGGCCATTTTTCTCTTTTTATTTGATTTAAAGTTGAAGCCCGGTTAAGGGGAATCTTGAGTACATTGTAAAATGGGTTATTTTTTCTTACTTAAAAGCACATTCATTTTCATAATTGATAGAGGAGCTTTTTGTGGTTAGAGTTTCCTATAGATTAATAGATATTGACATTTAGGCAAGAGAGGAGAAAGATAAAGCAGAGAGTGTGAGAGAGAAAGAGAGAGAAACGGATGCAAGAAGAAGATGGCAACCCTTTTTTTTAATCGGGTTATAAATAAATGGAGCAGGTAAAAAAAAGGGTGGGTATTATACCCATATATATGGATTGAAATCAGGAGCCACATCAACGCATTAAAAGTGGGGCCCAAAAATTGTCGCTGTTATAACCCATATTTGTACGTGTTAGATTACACCGTAAGATAGTCTACCTAGGTTCGAGGAGAGAAATACCTTTGAGACAATAAGAGTTTAGTCCTATTGGTCTTAAACGATGCAAAGGTGTATAAGGGTGGTTAACAAGTATTAGAGGATAAACGAGTTAAGGATGTTCCCCCCACGCAAAACACAATGAATGCCATAATCTGGAACATCAGGTCAGTCAACACAATGCAAGCTTTTGAAAGGCTGATCACCCTTCACAACAAGCATAAATTTGACTTCATTGGAATAATGGAGCCAAAACAACGAGCAAGGAAATTAGAACAATACAAAAGAAGAATTGGTCTCGCACAAGCTGTATCCAACATATCCAACAAAATCTGGGCCTTCATTAATGATGTTTATGAAATAAACATCCTGTCCGACACAATGCAACAGCTCACACTAAAGCTTCTAAATACAGACACAAAGCAGGAACTCATACTCACTTTGGTATATGCCAAATGCACAGCAATAGAACGAATAGAGCTATGGGACACTCTGCATGATTTAGCTCAACAAGCAAACACAGCCTGGTTAGTAGGGGGGGATTTCAATGTCATCAGAGACCAGGAAGAAAAATTTGGAGGCCTGCCAGTACCTTTCAACGAAGTGGATGACTTCAATCATTGTATCAATACCTGCTGCCTAACAGAAATAGACTTCAAAGGGAGTATCTTCACCTGGTGGAATGGAAGAGCAGACGAAGACTGTATATTCAAGAGATTAGATAGATGCCTGATCAATCAAAATTTCCAGCAGGATTTTCCTACAACTGAACTCACACACTTGTCAAAGATTGGTTCGGATCACAGCCCGCTACTCATACAGCTAAAGAAGGAATCAAAAGCAATCAGGAAACCATTCAAATTCCTCAATTTCTGGACCAAACACGAAACCTTCCAAGCAACAGTAAGAGAAAACTGGAAGGCTGACTTTCTTGTGGATCCCTTCCTTGTCTTCAATCACAAGCTCAAAAGAATAAAAAAAGTGCTAACAAAATGGAGTAAACAAACATATGGAGACATCTTTCAGAACATAACTAACATGGAAGAAGTCGTCCTGGTACATGAGAAACAGTTTGAAACAAGGCCAAATGCTCAGAACAGAGAAAGACTTCAAAAGGTGCAAGCTCAAATGATCAAATACCTTGCCATTGAAGAACAATTCTGGAAGCAAAAGGAAAAAGTGGCATGGTTCAAAGATGGGGACAGAAACAGTAAGTTCTTTCATGCTCTGGTCAATGGCAAAAGAAAGAAGCTGCAAATCAACAGAATCCAAAGTAGAACAGGTAACTGGATTGAGGAGGAAGAAGGAATAGCAGAAGAGGCCATATCTTATTACAAAGAGCAGTTCACGGAGTATACACCCCCCACTGATTTCAAAATACTTGATCACATTCAGCACTCAATTGATCATGAACAAAACGAGGAACTGATTAAAATTCCAACAAGAGAAGAAACCAAAAAAGCAGTTTTCAATTTGAAAGGAGACAGCACAGGAGGGCCAGATGGCTTTACAGGCCTTTTCTACCAAGCATGCTGGGAAATCATTGAGGACGACATTCATAACATGGTCGCTGCCTTCTTCAATGGAAAGGGACTCCCAAAATGTGTGACTCATACAAACTTAATTCTCATCCCCAGAAAGAAAGTGACAGAATCCTTCTCTGACCTACGGCCTATAAGACTCAGCAATTTTGTCAATAAGATCTTCTCTAGAATCATACATGAAAGACTGATGAGTATGCTACCAAATCTCATCTCACAGGAACAAGCAGGTTTTGTTAAAAACAGAACCATAGTTGAAAATGTTCTCCTGGCACAGGAAATCATCACGGACATAGGACAAAGAACAAAAGCTGGGCCCAATGTGGTAATCAAATTGGACATGACCAAAGCCTTTGATAGACTGTCGTGGCTATTCATGACTAAAGCTCTTAGGAAAATAGGATTCAGTGAAATCTTCATCAGAATGATTTTTGACATCATGAGCAATAATTGGTATTCAATACTCATCAATGGCCAATCACATGGTTTCTTCAAATCGACAAGGGGAATCAAACAAGGGGATCCACTATCGCCAACCCTTTTCATCATTGCAGCTGAAGCCCTCTCTAAAGGCCTGAATTCCTTACATTATAACCCATACTTCAAAGGCTTCGGACTGCCCAGAAGGAGTCCAAAAATCAATCACCTTGCATATGCTGACGATATGATCATCTTTACATCCTCTAATACCACTTCTTTGAAATTGATAATGGAGGTCCTAATCGCATATGAGGCAGCATCCGGGCAACTGATTAATAAAAGCAAATCTGCAATCTATCTACATCACACGGCCAAAAATGCAGTAATCAAGCGAGTGGAAGGGATCACAGGCATCGTAAAGCAAGAATTCCCATTCACCTACCTTGGCTGCCCAATGTTCTACTCCAGAAAAAGAATTGCATACTACCAACCAATAGTGAGCAAGGTACAAGACAGACTCCATTCATGGAAAGGCAAACTGCTCTCAATAGGAGGAAGAGCCATTCTGATCAAACATGTTTTACAAAGCATGCCTATCCATCTACTATCAGCAGTAAACCCTCCCAAACAGGTGATCAACTTCCTCCACAAGCTCTTTGCGCAATTCTTTTGGAGTAATACAGTTGGGGAAAAAAGCAGGCACTGGTCCTCATGGATCAACCTCTGCACTCCTTATGAAGAGGGAGGATGATAACAACAAGGTCGGGAATCCAAACTAGAGTAAGAATTTGAGAAGTAAATGCGGAAGCAAATAATAATAAGGAATTGAACAACTAGAATTAAAGTGCAGAAAATAAAATATATGGGGGAAATTCAAGGAACGAATTCAAGTAACTTCCAAGAACACAAGTTCTATAGCCTTGACAAGATCTAAGCAACAACGTCTTGATTTATTGAAGAAAATCAAACGCCTTTACCTAAGAACAAATCAAAACAATAGATTCGGATCTTGACCGCTTTAAGAGTAAC
>MCJB01002925.1:0-64997 GCA_002018475.1 Nicotiana obtusifolia
GAGTTTGGAACGAAAGTGAAGAGGGGGTGGGTGTTTAGGAACAGGTATATAGGAGGGGGAAATCAGTTCTGGGCCGTTGATTTGACCAAGATCAACGGTCCAGATTAAATGGATGGGACATGGGGTATGAGCTGATTTGTTTATTGGGCTGATAAGGGAAATTGGGCCGCCGGCTATTTAAGGGTATTTGGGCTAGGTCCGATTTCTCTTTTATCTTCTTTCTTTTTCCATAATCCCTCCTTTTATTTAAAAAAAACTCTCTTTAATTTTATAAAACAAAAGACCTAATGATTAAAAATTCTAATTGATCAAGATGTAAAATTAAACTACATTAGCTACTTATAAAACTTAAAATAACGCTAAACTATTTTTATGATTTTTTTTCAAATTTTATAAAACAACCAATTATTAACTTAATCCTAAAAAATGTAAAACCAATACTAAATGTCATGCTTACTTTTTTTTTAAAGTATTTTCATTAATTAATTAACATTTAAACAATTAAAACCTAATAAAATTCCTAAAATGGCTAATACTTAATTACAAATTGTTTTAATGATTTTTATAAAGGTAATTCAAGTACGGTAAAAATCACGTGCTCACACATGTTGCACAATTGGTGTTCAAAATAAAATTGTCAATCAATAACTTAACAATTTTCTCATTCATGTTGCACAATTGGTATTCAAATTGAAATAGTCAATCAATAAATTTTGAAGGTGTTTGACTCTCCACCATTAACAGCCATTAAAAAGTTTTGAAGCTTTGAATTCGAATTTGAGTTTTCAAAAACCATTTTTTTTTGGATTGAGTATGGTTGCAAATAATTAGGAATATTGTTCGTAATTTATATCTCAATTTTGAGGGCATTTAGTGAACATTAAACTTGATTTTGGCTGAATTTCAGATTGAAACTCGAAGAAGAAGAAGAAAAACACATGACATACAATATACTTACGAAATTATAGTAAAGTTGTATTATAATTGTATATAAATTGTATTTCGTTGTAGTTAATATATTTTTTTATTTGAATTGTTGTATGAAAGTTGAAAAATAGTTGTATAATATATGAACCGTTGTATTAGATTTGTATTTAAGTTATCAATACTATCTTTTACATAAAGTTATTGATATGTATCAAAATTATTTAAAAGAGAAAGTTTTAATTGGAATTTTAGAGAGGAAGAAGCACACACCACATACAAAATATATACAAAATCAGATACAAAATATACAAAAGTCTTATTGTATAAAATTTGTATGAAAAATTGTATTTAAGTTGTATGATGTTGTAGATGTATTTTAACTGGTAAAAATAATGTATGAAAGTTTTAGATAAGTTGTATGAAATTTATTTTTAGTATGTAAGAAAGTTGCAGATAAGTTATAAATAATTTGTATATTATATTAATAGTTGTATAAATTTATTTTTAATTTATATGATGTTGTAGATGTATCAAATTTGTATCAAATTTTTATGAAATTTATTTTTTAATTTCTCATTTCTCTGTTCTACTTACGCTTCAACTCCAACTAATCTCGAGATCATTAATATATATGTCCTGTTTGCGATATTCACCATTGTAATTCAGGATGAGTACATGGCTTTTGTTGGGTCCTTCAAACTTTGTCTCTCCTTCTGTTCCATTTGCAATTGTCTGATGCAATGAAAAAGGAGGAAATTAAAAAGGGGAAGGAGTACCGTCCTGACACATTGATTCCTTATGGTGCAGTAGTTGAAGAAGTGCCAACAACTCATATGAGTGAAGAGCCGTCAATCGCATGTGCGATGTGTCTAGAGTTTACCTTCGGATCAGACCTCAAAAAAAAGAAAAAAAAAGTGTCTTCGTGACAACTATGTTATACCGTTCGTGCCCCTCACCAGAGAGTTTCTTTTTCATCTCCAGGATAGTTGGCAAGAGCTATAACAGCTTACAGTACAGTTGATTCAGAAACATATGCCAGGGCTGTTGGGTGAATTCATTGTTCCAAGGAATTTGAAATTACCCGTTGCTGGTATGCAATAGATATGCCCTGCCCGAGTATCCTCCAATTTATGAAGTGTTCTCATTCGTGCTTTAATGCAATTGAACTGTGAAGCTTTAGACATGTAATTATGTCGATTTAGTTTAGGCTTTTTATCTTTTTGGATTCCACTATACTTTTAGTGCAGATGCTGATAAACATGGTTGAATGAGGTAGGGACAGATCGAGTGAGGGGCTTTCAAAATTTTTTTCTTTTCTAGGACATATTCTTTTGTAATTGTTGCATGAATCACGCTTTAAAGAAGGGAACACAGCTGGAAGGAGACTCTTTAAAAAAAGAAATTGTATTTCAGTTGTAAAGAAATCATAGTTATAGCGGATAAATTACAAATCTAAGACAATTTTAGAAAATAAGTTTGAAATATTGTATAGGAATGAAAAAATCCCTTAAAGTAATATGCTGACAGAGAACCTAATTCTTCAATGAAGTAACCAAAAACTAAAGAACGAAAGCGGACTATCCACAAACAATTAATACAAGCCTTTGAGACAAATTGAATAACAACCAAACCAACTAGTTATATTGATTCATCGAACGAAATTACAAATAACTAAAAATTGCAATGAAACAGTAAAGGATAACTGAGAGATAATAGAGAAGGATGAGAGGACAGAAATACACCGTAGAAGAAGGAGATGAGAAGCTTAGACAGAAAGAGAAGTACAAAGCTTTTCACATAACATTTGCCTAATCTTCAAAACCCAGACGATAATCCCTTTTATTCACTTAGTCATGTGCTTCCTTAACCTGGATCCCAGACAAATTTCATGTTGGGCTTTCTAAATCTTGGACTTCTTCGCGGTTTAGCCCCTGGCCCAACAGCCTCTGTCCAAATATCTGGCCCATACACATTATTTGAGTTATCTTGATTCACAACTGCCTTCATATTATAGCATCTTTCAGCAATCTGAAAACTTCATTCTTCTTTTGGTTGAGGATAAAGCAAAACCATAAAATTAAAACCATGAAAACAAGCTATCATCATTATTAAAAAGGAAATTAAAGTGAGCTGAATTGCCTCAAGTACAAGGTAAACAAAATATGGAAGCCTACTGAAACTCTATCAGTACGATAGATGGAAGCTGATATTTATCACATAGAAGTAAACTACCTATTCCATATTTCCATTAGCATATGGGTTCCAAAAATAGAAAATGTGTTTCACTGGGGCAGATGCTAAAGAAAGATGCTCTCACTTCAAATACTCAAAATAGAGGTCACTACAATGCATCATTCACAAACTTTACTGCCACACCAACAAATTAAAGACTTCAACAATGAAGAAAATATCAATCCTTGACCTTCACTGGATTTTTTAGCTGCCACTCCCTAGGTTCAATGAATCCTCTGCCATCTTAATCAAACGCTATTTGCTTACCCTATCTAAAAATTACAACCAGGAAAAACTATATTTGTTGGTTTGGTAGCTATATATAATCCCAACCAAGTTGCCTTGGCTCTTAGTCTATCTACTTCTTCAGTCACTGCAACAGTTTTAACCCCAATATTTTTAACAAGACTTTGAGAAAATTGTATCAAAGGAAGAATTGTTTAGTTCTCCAAATAGTAACACTGTTACACAAAAATGAGACGAAAGGAGAAGTACAATTTTTAGCCTCTTGAATTATCTAACGCTAAAGGTCGTATGGGGCTATGGGCTAAGTGTTAACTCTGAAATTTGGGTATGGATCTTGAGAATAGTTTAGGCCTCATATTTGCCTGATGGCCCAAATGCATGGCAGCGAATTGGGTCTTCGTTATGAATGGATCTGGGTGGCTCGGCCATATATACAAGGAAATCAGATCCATGGCGCTTAACCAACTTCACATAGTAATCAAGTTCTCATATCAAATAATCAGAGGCGGATGCGGCGTTGCGATATCGAGTTCATCTGAACCAAGTATATTTGATGCAGAGCACAAATTTATATGTATAAATTCACTAAAATTATTACAACTAGTAGGTCTTACACATAATTGGTAAAATACAATAAGTTCAATGTTAAAAACTTTAAAAGTTGAATCCATAGAACTTAATGTTAGAAATTTACCATCTCTTCTAGAGACTTCTAGTGTGGCCCACATATTAGACAGTAAATTATTTACCTTTTCTCCCAAGTAAATAATATATCAGATAATATTCTGTAGCTATGTATATATGGTAGTTTCTTTGATGGAAAGAAACGTTTTACTAGGAGTCCCTAGGGCAACCGAAATGTATAGAGAGTCCTTGGGGCTAAAGTATTCACCTAAAAGTCCCTAGCCTACCCATAAATACGCTTGTAACTTCATGAGTCTGCATCCTACGATTAGGCACAGGCTAGAAGGCTCCATGATTTTCTATCAAAGTTTTTCAAAGGCGATTCTCTACAACACTTAAACAACAATGACTGAAAATACGTTCCTATTAATATTTCGCTGCATGCGCTCTGTATATATGCTTAAATTTTACACTTAAATCCTGGATCGACCTCCTACTAAATCAGACAAGGATTTTATCATGTTATGATCCAACCAAATAACTTTCATCCTGTATTATAATTAAATAGAGAAAATAGAGGCTAAACTTTAAAATGGGTACGACAACATTGATCATAAAGGCCATGTTACAAACTTAGTGGTACGTCAGAGCTTCGGCTGTCACATTGCAAAAAAAACACTAAAACTACAACTACGAAGTTTCCCACATTATTATTAACGTTTGCAATGGATTCATTCATGAAAAACTCATGTGGCTGCCTCTCTGTTTTCTCCATTACCAAGACAACTCGTTATGGACATTTTGTGTAAGACTAAACAAACTTCACGTGCTACTTCCCCTTCACCTCCTTTGATTATGGAATTATACAGGAAATAGGATGTTCCATTGGCAGACACTCTTCGTGCGTATATCTCATCATTATATTCTTTAAAAATATTATTTTAAGAAATACATTACGCTCCATTTTTGAAAAACCACTTGTGTTTTTTTTTTCTAACATTTAATCTTTATTTTCACATTCTAGCATCTCAAATCACATAAAACGAAATATATTTTTTTTATTTCATATTTAGTGGGCGTTTCGACATAAGAACTGTAAAATTTCGGAAAAAAGTGGAAAAAAGATTTAAGTGAAAATGGTATTTAAAAATTAAAGTTGTGTTTGAATATGAATATAATTTTGGGTTGTTTTTGAATTTTTGTGAGTGATCTGAAGTAAAAATTTTAAAAAATAATTTTTGGAGTTTTTTTAAATTTTTAAAAAATTCTAAAATTCATTTTAAGTGAAAATCAAAAATTCCATGACCAAACATCAATTTCGAAAAAATGTGAAAAAAATTTCAGAAAATGACCAAACGGCCCTTAGTGTTTGGTCAAAGTAAAATATCTCGAAGAAGTTCGAGATTTGAGCGTAAGATTTCTAACCTAATAGAAAATTGTGTTGAACCTATGGTATGGATTCAATAAATCAAAGAGTATGGGAAAAGTAAAAGGTGTACCGGGGGAGGGGGGACTATCAACTAGGAAAAAATATAATATAAACTATATTATATTATCATGACATTTCCCAAGTAAATCATAGCATGAATACGAGTATTTTCCTAAGAAATAAATTAATGAAATAAAAAGAATAGAATAATTCTCAGTAACTTTCCGGAAGATTTGCCGCTTTCTATAAAGTATTATTGGATTATTCAATTAAACATCAAGATAAAAACTGCATTGACTGAAGTAAGGGAACAACATTAGTTATGTATATACTCGGGAATTGAAATTCCATAGTCGAACACAAGTCAAATGATGGAACACAATATCTGGTTTAATTAAGCAAATCTCCGTTAGAAGTGTTTCATGTGGACATGAATCCCGCATGGTTAATGACTGCAAAATTGCTAATTCAACAAAGGCAAATCGCTAAGTTTCCGCCGTCTTATGTTTTCCATTAATATCTCCAAAAGCCAATATGAAACCATTAATTAATTACTTCAGTGTGAGTGCTCAAGAATCAAAAAGTTGGTACAAAAGAAATCATAGAAGAAATGGTCTCACAAGTGTACAGGTGAAATACTTTCTTTTTTACTTGGGACCTATCATGTTAAATTATTTAAAATAAAAAATTAGATGTGCAAGCGCATTTGAATCCATGAAAACGAATAAAACTTGTCGTCTTGTAATTAGCGATCTTCCTGACCGACACGTAAGCTGTTCTCTTCTTTCCATCGATGGGATGCTTCAAAGAAAATCCTAGTTTGATTTGGAAACCATAACCCTATTAAAAGATGCACAAGTTTATGTATTTTTAATTTAGCCCATCATCAAATTAGAAACTACATCCGGGTATTTACACATAAGACCTCATACTTTACAAGGTATTTAATAGACCCATTTAACTTTAAAATCTTACAGATCATTTTTAATTTGGGTCAACCTTTTAATGATAGCCACCAACGTATAATTATTATTTATACCATATATGTGCACGTCTATAATAAGTTCTAACAATAAGATCCTCTTTTTCTCCATTTTAATGCTTTGATATTTGGCTGATGTATGTCCGTGGTAGGCGCAGAGCTAGAGTAGCGGAAGGGTTCATCTAACCTCCTTCGACAAAATATTAGTTGTACTGCATATACACATGTGATCAATCTCTGGGTGAATTTATCTATTATATATTGTTCAATCTCCGGTGAAAATCATATTTTCGCCATTGATTGATGGGAGGCGATTTTAGTGCAAGTTCGGTTCTTCATGATCAATGTATAAATGACAAGGGAACGATTATGAACTCAAAATGGTGGTATATATTGAGTTTTTTTCTTCTTTCCGTAGTTGAGGTGTAATGGGGAATTTTTGTGTACATTAGATTAATTTGTCTCTCTATTTACCTTAAAAAACGAATAAAAATTGAATTTATATGTCATTTTAAGGATATGTGGATTAATTCAAGATGAGTGATTAATGATGTTAGATTAAGCAAACGTAATAAATGACCAAACCGATAATAAGGACGATTCGAGGCTCGGTTGATGGCTCGACGAAGAACCTGCCCTCGATTCCAAGCTTGTACTTATGAATAACTTAAGAACAAGAATAAGAACTTTGAACAATAAAGAAAAGTGAAATAAATTGCCTTGAAAGAGTGCTACAATGTGTGTCACGAATAATAATCTTTCCCCTTTATAGAGTAGGGGAGTTTTACCCTAAGTACAATTCTAAGAAAGGTAAAAACCTCCGGTTTCACTAATTACTGATTTTTTGCCAATACGGGCCGAGATTTAAGCCGTGATATTCGGCTGGTCACGGACATCGTGACCCTTAGAGTCGTGTGCAGCTGTTGGGTAATGCTCTCCAAAGTCTTGATCCTCGAACTGGACCCGGAGGACGTGGTCTTGATACCCCCAAGGGCAGGTGTTTTGCCCGAGCCCCGATACGAGGGGCTCCTCGCTCTGACTCAAATTCATTACGGTTTCCTTCCTGCTCCATTTGACTCACCGGGAAATCGAGTTATTCAGTGGGCTCAGTTTTACCCGTATACGATAGTCCCCTCGTTTCTCAGAGAGCAGGCTCGCCGAAACGATGGGAAACGATAGATAACTTTGGTTCCTTCCTTCGTATGTTACGACGAGGGAGCCGAAATGTCCCATCAATCGCGTCGTTCTGACTTCGGACACGTGTCGCTCACCGACAGGTTGCCTCCGAATGCGAAGAGTCAGTTGTTTCCCTATAAAAGCCTCATTCCTTTGTACTTTTTCTACTTTTCGACCAAATTGCTACCTTCGAGCTTTCCAATCGTCATCCAAACCTTTTTCAAACCTTCACATCTTCATCCTTGTTCTTCAATCTCCATAGCAATCTCCAAATTCTTCAAATCTTCATACTTTGTTCTTCAAAACCCGTTTTTCCAAAACCTTGCGTTCTTTTCTTAAATTTCCAGACACTCCCCCAGATGACAATGGCCAAAACCTCTAAAACCATTCCTCAACAAGTTGCCTCTTCATCTTCTCAACGGGCTGCTGGTACTGAAACGGTCACCCCTGAGGTGGTTGCCCTCTAAATGGCTTCCTCCATTGTGGCTGCTAATGAACCAGCCGCCGAGCCTCCCTTGTCGGCGTTCATTCCCGGGGGCTGCTCAATTGCAAATGACTTTAAAGTCGAGAAGCCGTCGCCCAAATAGGACCGGGGTAAAGGAGTCTCGAGGTACATATGTTCCGTGACTGAGGATGTTCTTTCTATAGTTCGTAAGAATTGCAATTGGGAAGGCAAGAATGTAGTAGTTCTCGGACCCGAGGACGCCGTCACTGCCCACGTGGAGGGGTATTTAAGTGTTTACATTTATCCCTTCACATTGGACCCGGTAGACCTGATCGTCCTAGACTTTTGCAAGAGGTACGAGGTGCGCCTTAGGAAAATCTTATCATTGCGGAGGATCGTAACCCTCCTCTGCTACTTCGTCAACAAGACCGAATCTTGTCGGTTCACGATCAACTACCTACTTCGGTTATACAGCCACGGATGTTCCGAGAGGGACCGATCAAGCTTACACGCCGAACCAGCAAGGCCCCCTTTTCCAGTATCAACGAAGACCAAGACCGGGGCTGGTAGGGACGCTTTGTCCGAGTGAAGACCGAGGATTTGATCCCTTGGAATACATGTCATTCCCTGAGAAGTGGAATGCTTCCTGTAAGTGCAACTCCTTCTTTCAACATCAAAAATTCTTCTTCTTTCATTTCTATTTTCTCATTCATGCTTGTGGCCGTGCAGCTGTCGCCCGAGTTTCGAATGCGGTCCCCCGATTAAAGGAGTGGATCGAGGGCATCTGTACTCAGATATCGTACTTCGAGCGCACATGGAGCGGACTTTCAACGGGCCGATGGCAGGCCCGTTCTCATGGTAAGGTCTCTTTTCGAGTAGCCAACACTACGTCTTTACCTTTTATTGTACTAGCTCCTCTTCCCTCTTTGTTATTGCAGGTTGCTTAAGACCACCGAAATTAGGCCTTCGAAAGGGGATGAAGATGTGCCCCCATTCGTTGATCCCTCCGTCGCTGCCACAGAGAGAAAAAAGAAGAGGAAGAGAAAACCCTCGGGCTCCCCGAGCTCCGAGTTGAATAAATCAAAGAAGCGGGTGCTCCGCAAGCCCAAAAGGGGCTCTAGTTCCTGGGTGCCAAAATCCGACTCCCTCCTCCGGCTAAGGGATGAGCCGGAGGATGAATCTATTTTTGTAACCCACGGTACAACCTATCCTGGGGACTAGGATGCATCCGAGGGGGAGACTCGTGAGATTGACACCCCTCAAACTCAAAAGACCGACGTGGACAACCGGGGTGAAACTTCTCAAGATGCCGGGTTTTGCTCTAAAAGAAGCATCCGGCGTAATTGAGATCTCGGGGATGCGCTCCTATATTGAGTCTATGCTCAAGGAGGCCCAAGCGAGAAAAGAAAAATCCAACGAGGGGGGCCAGGGTGTGGAAGATCTCCTTCACTCATTTTTCGACAGAGTGGACTCGTCCGTTTTGGAAGACTTCTCTAGGCTGGGCGACCTGAAAGTTCCGAAGAAGGATGCTTCCTCGAAAGCCGGCGGGCCGAGCTCGAGCCTGAAATTAGTCTATCAGTTCCTCGCTCCGAGCATGGACCCCGGTCGCAAAAGGTTGATTATATTGACCATCCCGGAGGATGCCCGGGTTTTGTCCGCTCTTGTGGGGGTAGCTAGCTACCTCTGATGCCTGGTGACCGAGGAGGACTAGGCAAACATAAATGCCGTGAACATGCCATGCCTTTTTAATGAGGTGCAGCAGGCGCTGAACCGGGTAAGGCATCTCTTCCTTTTATCTGTAGTTATCTGTGTTTGACGTTTCTCATATTTTCTTTGCCCTTTTGCAGGCCTCGGTACTTCACCATGAGAGCTTCCTTCAGTACCGGGTTGAGGTCAACTAACTCAAGCTCGAGATCAAGGAGCTTGCCTAAAAAAGGACACGTACAAGCTTTTTAGCGAACAACAAGAGGGGGTCGCCAAGAATCTCCAGGCCGAGCTGGATGCAGCTCAGAAAGAGGCATCGACCTTATGGCATGAGCACGCCGACTTGATGGAAAAGGTAAAGGTTTTCGAAGTTAGAAACGAGGTTGAGTCGTAGAGGCTAACAATAATTCTTCGCAAGTACAGAATGACCAACTCCGCAAGGAGATGGATGAGATCTAAGTGATGGCCGACGAGTGAAAAAACAAGATGAACCTACTGGCCTAGGAGAATGAGACCGCCCACGCCAAGCTGTCTTTGGTGAAAGTTCAGCTTCGGGTGGCGAAAGAAAAGGCTGATACGCGGGCTTAGCAAAATGGGGACCTTCAAGCACAACTGGGCTCGACCATCGCTGAACGGGATGCCCTTGGCAAGGAGCTCGTAATAACGAGGTCCGGGTTGGAAGCAACCTCGGCTGATGCCAACGAGATGGTGGCCCAATATAAAACCGATGTAGAAGCAGTCGAGGCTCGCTTGAAGGCTACTGCTAAGTATGTGAGGCGGCTTTCTCGAAGGGATACCCTTGAAGAAATACATGCCCAAGGTTTTGACCTATCCGCCGAGATCGAAGAGGCAAAAAGGCTCGAGGTCGAGGGCAAGAGGCTAGCTGAACCCCGAGGTGAAGAGGGCTCCGAGGGCTCTGAAGAATCCGAAGGCCCCAACGGTTCTAGTGACGAGTCGAGTTCTGGTGAAGACTAGGAAGAGATGTCTTAGGATTTTTTTTTTTTTGTATCCTTTATATATATTTTGTTGAGGCCATTTTTATTGGCCTTTATAAAGATATTCTGGAATATATAAACTTTTTTCCTTTTGGCAATTTTCAAGTCTATTATCTTTAGCATCTTTTTACAATTGCAAACATTTCTAATGCCTTAGCACAGAATCAAGTGTAGTAATAAATTATTTTTCGCAAGTCCGAACAAGACATGTTCTCGATGCAATTTTTACTCGAACTTATGGAAGTTCGGAGTGACCGAAATTTCCCGAAGATGCTTGTTTAAATATTTTTAGACTATATCTTTGCCGAGGGTAACCTTTGAACATGTTTAGAATTTTGTTGAAGGACTTATATTTTGATTACGGGCTTCGAACGTCTCCGAACCGTCTTTTTGGTGGTTGTAGCCTTTTAGGTTTAGGCACTTCCTAATAGGTTTTGTGCCTCTGAGTTTTGGTAACCCAAGCCACTCGAACTTTTCTCGGACGGCAGTCCCCAAGTGGGGGTAGCCCTTTGGGCTTGGATAAGGGTGGCCCTTGGACGCGATAGTTTTCGGGTAGGAATAGCCCTTAGGCTCGATACTTTCAAGAAATAAAAAATGTGTATTAGCAACGTCGAAACTTTCTTTCATTTCTGTGCGTAACATACAAGATTTTAAGCATGTAAAAGCTCGCGGTATGGCTGAGGTAGCCTACGGGGGCACGGTTCACTTGACCATTTGGCCCTTATAATAAATCCTAACCACCGAGACGAGACTGTTCAAGTACAAAGTTTCCTCCCTTGTTAAAAAATCTTGACCCGAGGGTGATGGCCCCCAGTATTCGAGGTCGATCTTCAAGAGGGCTCGGATACTATTGATGAGACCATTGACTCTGATTTAATATCGGTTTTCGACTCTAAGTTAGCGCGATTTATTGTTGCCTTGTTAAAAACCTTACCGGAAAACCCAGTTGGGACAAAACCAGTTCAAGGAAAAAAGCGTGCAACGCGTGCTTTCAGACCTAGCAGTTGCATTCTCCTTTGGTTGTTGCTTGCAAGTGTTAGTCCAATTCATAATAATAAAAAAAAAAGTGAATGAGGTCATAATAACCGGGGACTCATGAGCAAAAATAATTTCGACAGGCCAATCGGGTCCAGGGAGGCACCGAGGTTATCGGAATACAACTTCAGCATCGATGTTGCCATCATCGTATCAGCCATCGGACACATACAGAGATACCAAGTGGCCTCGGCCATTGCAGTCCGATCCTACCCAAAGACCCCAACCTGATGTGTAAGTATCATGGCACCCACAGCCACATGATCGAAGACTGCCGACAATTAAAAGAGGAAGTGGCCCGGTTATTCAATAACGGACACCTCCGAGAATTTCTAAGTGATCTAGCCAAAAATTACTTCAGAAATAGGGACACCAACAAACACACCGAGTAAGAGGAACCTCAGCATGTCATCAACATGATCATCGATGGAGTCGACATCCCCTAAAGTCCAATGTTGAAGCGCACTAAGGTGTCCATTACAAGGGAAAAGCGAACCCGAGATGCCAGAGGGGACCATCTCTTTTAATGATAAAGACGCTGAAGTCATCGTGCAACCGCACAATGATGCGCTGGTAATCTCTGTACTCATAAATAAATCTCGAGTTAAGCATGTGTTGATTGATCCAGTTAGCTCGGCTAATATCATCAGATCGAGGGTCGTAAAGCAGCTGAGTCTAAGACCAAATAGTGCCTGTAATCGGGGTCTTAAACAAATTCAACATGGCATGTGAAGCTACTAAAGGGGAAATAACCCTGCTAGTGAACACCGCTGGAACCATCTAAGAAACGAAGTTCTACGTTATCGAGGAGGATATGAGGTACAACGCTTTATTCGGAAGGCCATGGATTCACTACATGAGGACAATACCTCGACACTACACCAGGCATTGAAGTTCCCCACATCAGGAGGGATCGAAATAGTTTACGGAGAACAGCTAGCTGCAAAAGAAATGTCCGTGGTCAATGAGGTGATCCTGATGTCTGTACTCTCAACATCAAAAAATCCGAAGTCAGTTAGGAAGGAAGAAACTAAATAGCAATCACCGGCCCCGGCACCGGCACCGGCCCCGACCGAACCGGAGAAAGAAAAAGCAGGCGAGGATGATGATTACGGAGTTCGTAGGTCTTTCATCGCCCCTGACGATTCCGATGCCACCAAGTCAACGGTCGAAGAGCTGGAGCAAGTCATATTGATCGAACACTTGCCCGATCAGAAGGTATACCTGGGCACGGGGTTAACTCCCGAGCTCAGGAAAAAACTCATTAAATTCCTTATAGCTAACATAGATTATTTCGCTTGGTCTCATCTCGATATGACAGGGATCCCGCCAGAAACAACCACTCATAAGCTGAGCTTAGATCCGAAGTTCCACCACGTTAAACAAAAGAGGAGGCCTCAGTCCGAAATCAAGCATGCATTCACCAAAGACAAGGTATCCAAACTCCTTAAAATAGGTTCCATTCGGGAAGTTAAGTACCCGAATTGGTTAGCTAACGTAGTGGTAGTGCCTCAAAAGGGAAATAAATTAAGAATGTGTATAGATTACAAAGACTTGAACAAGGCATGCCCCAAGGAATCTTTTCCTTTGCCTAACATTAATCGAATGATCGATGCAACAGCTGGGCACGAGATACTCAGATTTCTCGACGCCTATTCCGGGTATAACCAAATCCGGATGGACCCGGGCGATCAAGAAAAAACTTTCTTCAACACTAAATTCAGCACCTATTGTTATAACGTAATGTCGTTCGGACTAAAAAACGCCGATGCCACTTATCAATGCCTAGTAAACCAGATGTTTGAAGAACAAATAGGAAAATCAATGGAGTTTTACGTTGACGACATGTTAGAAAAGTCCCTGCGAGCAGAAGACCACTTGGAACATTTGCAGAAAACCTTCAACATATTGAAGAAATACAATATGAAGCTGAACCCAGAGAAATGCGCATTCGGGGCCGGGTTCGGGAAGTTCGTTGGATTCATGGTGTCCAACCAGAGGATCAAAATTAATCCTGAAAAAATCAAAGCTATAGAAAACATCTTCGTGGTGGATAATGCCAAGGGCATTTAGAGGTTAACCGGATGCGTAGCCGCCCCGAGTCGGTTCATATCAAGATCCTCCGATAAGAGCCGTCGGTTCTTCTCATTATTGAAGAAGAAGAATAACTTTTCATGGACCCGGAGTGCCAGCAAGCTTTGGAAAAACTCAAACGGTACCTTTCGAGTCCACCTTTGCTTCATACTCTAAAGGCAGACGAGCAGTTGAACCTGTACTTAGCGGTATCCGAGATAGCGGTAAGTGGATTCTTAGTTAGGGAAGAGGAAGGTACGCAATTTCCTATCTACTATGTTTGGAGGACTCTAGGCAAGGCCGAAACAAGGTAACCTCACCTAGAGAAATTGGTGCTCGCTTTGCTAAGTGCCTCCAGAAAGTTAAAGCCATATTTTCAATGTCATCCCATATGTGTCGTAACTACTTACCCACTGAGGAACATAATGCACAAACCCGAGCTCTAGGGACGACTGGCCAAATAAGCCGCAGAAATTAGCGGGTATGATATCGAATATCGACCACGAACTGCCATCAAATCTCAAATTTTGCCAGACTTCGTGGCCGACTTCACGCTGGCCTTAATATCCGAAGTCGAAAAGGAATTGTTGTTAACCTGGGGGAATTTCTCGGGAATCTGGACCCTCTTTACGGACAGTGTCTCGAACGCGAAGAGGTCCAGACTCGGCATCGTGTTGAAAATTGACTAACAATGAGGCCGAGTATGAGGCTATGATTGCATGTCTCAAATTGGCTAAAAGACTGGGTGCCGAGGTGGTCGAAGCTAACTCTGACTCCTTCCTTGTGGTAAATCAAGTCAATAGGACATTTGAAGTAAAAGAGGAATGCATGCGAAGATACTTGGACAAATTACAGGTAGCACTACATCGATTCAAGGAATGGACCTTACAACACGTACCCCGGGACCAAAATAGTGAAGCTGATGCTCTGGCTAACTTGGGGTCATCAGTTGATAACGATGAATTCAGCTCGGGGACGGTCACACAACTCATGAATCAGTAGTGGAAGAAGGCCATGCCGAGATAAACTCAACGAGTTTAACTTGGGACTGAAGAAACAAGTATATAGACTACTTAAAGACTGGGAAATTGCCCTCGGATCCTAATGAATCGAGAGCTCTGCGCACGAAGGCGGCCAGGTTTAGCCTATCTGAAGGTACCCTGTTTAGAAGAACTTTCGGTGCCTACTCGCCATATGCTTGGGGCCAGGAGACATCAAATATATTTTGAAGGAAGTTCACGAAGGCACATGCGAAAACCATTTGGGAGCGGAATCTTTGATTCGTAAGATAATCAGAGCCGGCTATTATTGGATCGACATGGAGAAAGATGCGAAGGACTTTGTACGGAGATGAAACGTTTGTCAGAGGCATGCACCAATGATTCATCAATCGGGGAGCTACTACATTTGGTCCTTTCGCCTTGGCCGTTTATGAAATGGAGAATGTACATTGTCGGTCCCCTATCATGGGCACCCGGTAAGTCTCAATTTATATTATTTACGACTGACAATTTCTCTAAGTGGGTTGAAGCTCAAGCATTCGAGAAGGTCCGGGAAAAAAAATCATCGACTTCATTTGGGACCACAAAATATGTCGGTTTGGTATACCGGCCGAGATAGTATGTGATAACGGGAAGCAGTTCATCAGCAGCAAAGTAGGCAAATTTTTCGAGGACCATAAGATCAAAAAGATCTTGTCAACACCCTATCACCCTAGTGGGAACGGACAGGCGTAATCTACGAACAAGACCATACTTCAAAACCTTACGAAAAGGTTGACTGATGCCAAAGGAAAATGGAAGGAAATTTTGCCCGAAGTCTTGCGAGCTTACTGTACAACCTCAAAGTCTAGTACCGGGGCCACTCCGTTTTTATTGGTCTACGATGCCGAAGCACTAATACCGGTTGAGGTGGGAGAACCGAGCCTCAGGTTCCGATATGCAACCGAAGAATCAAACGGTGGATGCCAAACTGTTTACCCTAAAAAACGGATAGCAATTGACTTTATATGTGGTTTTAAGAATATGTGAATTAATTCAATACGAGTGATTAATGATGTTAGATTAAGCAACTGAAAGACGTAATAAATGACCAAACTGATAATAAGGGTGATTCCGGGCTCGATTGATGGCTCGACGAAGAACTTGCCCTCGATTCCAAGCTTGTACTTATAAAGAACTTAAGAACAAGAATAAAAACTTTGAACAACAAATAGAATTAAAATAAATTACCTTGATATGCGTGCTACAATGTGTGTCATGAATAATAAGCTTCACCTTTTATATAGTAGGGAAATTTTACCCTAAGTACAATTTTAAAAAAGGTAAAAATCTTCTGTTTCGCTAATTACTGATTTTCTGCCGATAGGGGCCAAGATTTACGCCGTGATATTCGGCTGGTCACGGACATCACGGCCCTTTGTTAGTCGTGTGCAGTTGTTGGGTAATGCTCTTCGAAGTCTTGATCCTCGAACCGGACCCCGAGGACATGGTCTTGATACCCCCAAGGGAAGGTGTTTTACCCGAGCTTCGATACAAGGGGCTCCTCACTCTGACTTTGATTCATTACGGTTACGTTCCTGCTTCGTTTGACTCACCGGGAAATTGAGTTATCCAGTGGACTCATCTTTACTCGTATACACTCTCCTTATCCGTATGTTCTTCTACTCAATTCACTACATGAAGTGAAAGCGACTATGATATTTTGAGCAAGGGCGGCTCTAACGTTATAAGAAGTAAGGCTTATGCCTTAGGCCCCCGAATTTAGAGGACTCCATTTTTTAAAACTAATATGTTTATAAATATTTAAAAAATAATATTTAGTACTTTTAATAAAGTAAAGCTTTTTTAATATAAATATATANTATATATATATATATATATATATATATATATATATATATATATATATATATAAAGTAATAATTTGACTTGATTAAAAATGGGTAGATAAATATTTTTCCTAACGTTTCAATTTTTACTTTTAACTCCTTCATTAGATAACGTGTAAAATTTTTACTCTCTCTTTCTTAATTTATTCAAGTCAATATTTTTTTTTCCCAATCTCTTCATATTTCAAAAACTCCTACATATTTTTTGTCTTTCTCTTTAATATTCTTATTCACATTCTTTCTCCAAGATTTTATTAGTTTAAGTGTTCAACTTTTAAGCTTCCAATAGTTCTATACTTATATTGCTCTATAATATCTTATCTAAAATTAACAATATCTCAAGAAAAACTAAATGAATTGGCTATAATATTAATTGAAAAAGAATTATTAGAAAAATCGATTATAAAAGAGATTATTAACAATTTTATATCTCAAAACTAAAAAAAATAGATTTCAAAACAAATATATTTTATAACTTCTTTTAAAATTTTAGGTATCATATTAAATTTTGGCCTTAGGCCTCACATGCGTTTGAGCCGCCCCTAATTTTGAGGCCTCAGTCTCACCGCTTGCTGAACTTTTCGGTGAATGGGTTCAACGGGGCAGAAATAGAAAATGGAATGCATTTAGAAATTTCTAAATAATGAGATGAAAACATGTATAGATAACAAGTCCATTTACATTAGTGGCAATTGAAGAATAAACGAGATTAGAGGTGTTTAACACGTGTTCTGATTCACTTGAGATATCTACTTAAAAATTCATCGTTACGGAACGACATAATAAAACCCTAAAAAATATGGTGATTTGTAAAATATGAAATATGTGGTAGAATAAATTTTCCACCTACCTGAGTGGTGCATTAAGCCAATATTAAATTTAAAGTGAGAAATACTGTTAAAAGTTTTAGAAAAAGAAATAAGAAAAACGAAATAGTAAACTAAGGGAAGCCGGCGAGGTTTGATAAGGTTATTTCAGTAACGGTGGTCGACAATTATGGTAGGCGACCACCGAAATTAGGTAGCATAAACGCCGTGACCGTCACAAAACCGGCGTCATCCGGTGAACCCGGAGTCTTGTCTTTTGGACTTATTTATAACGTGTCTTTCATCATGCTTTAAAATATGCAAAACAAGAGTTAAAAAGAAAAATTAAGATGTCGCTGTGCCATTTCTGCAGAAGCCGTTAATTGCGGTTGGCACGAGTCGAACAAAAAGATTATAAAATTAAAACAAACTGTGTTGGACCCCCTTTTTTGACCCCATCTTTCGAGCTCGTTAATTACTCCTTCCGCTCTATTTTTTTACACATATTAAAAAATTTATCTTTTAATATTAATTAATAATTAAATTGATCATATTAATCTTAATTTGCTTATTAGAAATATAATAAATTACTTCTAGACTTTTATTCCAAGGTAACTTTGAAAAAAACAATTAATTTTTTTTTATATTTGAAAAAATTTAATATTACGGATCACAAAAAACATTCAAAAATTCAGTTAAAGTAAACCGGAGAGAGTACTCTTTTGTGTGTGAAAGGGCAACTAAAGTCAAACTCGAAAGTACGAGCATATCTAAAGAGTTCGTTACAGATTCACGTGAATTTAATAATAGTTTGTATTCAAATTTTTAGTAATTTTTAATATTTTTAATATTTAATTATAAATTTAATTATTATTATAATCTTATAGTATTTATTTGAGATCGCTCTAAAAATTTATAAATTTTAAATTCTAAATGTAACTCTAATTTTGACCCGCCGTTAACGAGGAAAAGATGATTTACCCATTCTCTGGCCGCACCCCTTCGTGCTGTCGGTGGTGATATTAAAAAATAGCAGAGGCAGATTAGAAGATTAAAGGTGGGGGGGAGTGTTATTTGTCGGGTTGTCTGAGTTTTCGAATCACTAAAACAGGTCAAAAATGTTGTAATAATTGTGAGGATTATTTGTTTCTTAAGCGCCACATGTTATGGTGCTTCCGTTCTCTTCTTGAGTAATTATGTCTGCATTTTTGTTTTTTGTTTTTTATATTTTCTCATCACCGCAATTATTTCTTTGCAATGTTCTCGCTGTGCGCGTTTGTCTTTTTACACACTAGAACTATTGCACAATACTCTTATTGTAATACTCCCTGCTATTTATTTGTTTTTGTTTTCACGTAAATGTATTTCGTCTTAATTATGCAGGTCAAGTTATTCCCTGAATTTGTTTTTAATCACTTAATCTCATAGAGGAATGGAGGTTCTTTTTAATAAAAATAGAAAAAGAAAGTGGAATTGCGCTAAGAAAAGGAGTTAACACATTTATACAGGAGATGCACAAGAAGAACCAATAATGATAGGATTATTTTAAATTTTTAAGGATGTTGAATGGTATTTAAAAAGTGAGATATGAATTGTTTTAGTGGAAAAAAATAAATAAACTGTCTTACCAACTTCCCTTCAAGAACCGCATATTCTGTTCATTTCATTTTACTTGTCACATTTATTAAAAGTAATGGTTTCAAAATACTTGTTGTTTTAGAGGTAAAAAGGAGAGAAATAACTTCTTCTTTTTTAAATTTTACTCTTACTCCAATAAATATCGAGAAAGGTTAACGTGGTAAAAGCAAGGAATAATATTAATTTAAAATAAAATATAAATAAGCATTTATTCTTTTAATTAATATTATGTTAAAAAGTATGCAGAAGGAAAAATTCCTAAGTAAAATGGAACATATGGAGTATTTTCCGCTCTTCAAGAACCACATATGGCGGTACCCCTAGTTGTCCAAGGTAAAAATTTCCTCCAATCTATAATAAGTGTTTTTTTGGCCGCTGACATACCCCTTAAAAAATACTAACTCCTAAAGAAAAGAAGTATTTTGACTAAATACTCTTAATGAAAATTTATATATTATTAACTTGACACATTGGGTATATAATAAGGGCAAATTTTAAAAAAATAAATTTAATTCCTTCTTGATTATGTAAAAGAACACTTATTTTGTCCCAAGATAAAGAGCTAAAAAATCACTGATTATGGATCGGAGGGAGTACAAACTTGCCTTGGTTAATTAAATTATAAATTAATGAGAGATTATGCAATAATTAATTATGATGTGATAATCATCATCATACTATATTATAAGTTTGAAGCCTTTAAGACAAAATTAAATTACTAAAAATCCATCAAAAGCTGAATGACTATTTTACCTTCATTTGAAGATTACTCATGCTCTGATATTTTTGTATAAAAAAGTAAATTTATTTCTAATAATTGGTAAAATAAATAGTACAGATACAAAAGTAAAAGACGAATTTAATTCATGCAGCCAAAATTCCTTATTACTGTGACGTTTGGATTGTATTTGTGGTTTTCATATTTCTAAAGGTAATTCCTTTAAGGCCTGACATATCAATTCAGTCCATATTGCCTATTCAATATATTCCCTAAAATTGTTTATCTTCCACTACTTATTCCGTATATTTTATCTCATCCATTAAAATGTTCAATTGATATTTGTAACTTTTCACCTTCATAACAATAATTATATATTTATGTAGCCTTTTCCTCTCTATTTATTTGTTAAATCATGAGTAGGTACGAACTAAAATTATCTAATTTCTTCCTACCAAAGTTACTGTAAATTGAAAAAAAAACACCAAATTCATCCGCAAATATTGAATTAGATATTTTTATTTCTTTCCAATTACTTATTACGGATACTTTGATAATTCCATGACTTTTTCTTTCATCAATTTGACTATACATGGTAGTTACGTAAGATTTAAAATTTTAATGTAGTGGTTGTCCTATTTGGAAAATAATTTTGAAAATCAAAAAACTAAAAGGCAGGCCAATTTTTTGGGATCGAATTAGCGTGAGAAAAATTTAATTAATCGTCAACTTCATAATAAATGTATCGATTATCAAATTTGGACTATATATTGGGTTACCAAAAAATTAAAAGTCGATCCCATACATAAATAGCTGCCTAATTCTTATTCCCATACATAGGTTGTCAGTCTTCTTCCCTTATTAAATTGGTGACAAGAAATGTTAGTAAATTTATTTGTTGAATAGTGCAGATTTAGAAGATATCTAATGTTTTTGCGTTCATCAAATCGATCGGATAGAATTATCGTTAATCAATTTGAATTTATATTTTTTTCCTTCAAAATTGGTATTAATACTCATTACAAACATATTTTAATATTACACTATCTACTATTTTGTAACTGATTGATATAGTATACATGTACAACGCACATGTCGAGATACTAATAATAAAATATACGTGGAGATATGTATTATGTATTTAGTAATATGATATATATATCAATTGAGTGTAAGTTTTTATTGTTGTCCACTCTCCCCATTTTTTCTCATTAACAGATGGACCCCTTTCCTTTCCCAGAATTTCTCCTTGTCGCAAAATGTATCGTCTTTACCCCTTCGCTTTTTTGCTCCCATAATTCGTGTGCTTATTAGTCATTTATCAATTAGAATGTTACACGCTGAGGATGTTTGTTTTGCCAGGTGCAACGGTCTAATTTCAACAGTTACCATTAACAGAGGCGGATCTAATTTTTTAGTTTGATGGTTTTAGTATTTAAATTTATGGGTTTATATTTACTATTTATTGTAATTTTAATGATTTTTTATACATAAATTTATGCGTTGCATCACAAGTACTGAATTCAGTTGAACCCGATAGCCGTATGGTGCATCTGCCCCTGACCACCCATATAAATGTCCAAGCAAAAAAGAAGCTGATTAACTTCAAACTCTCCTTTAATGTTTTAGCAACTTCAACTTCAACTTCAACTTCAAGAACCCTTGCTTTTGCTCCCATTATTCGAGTGCTTATATGTCATTTAACAACTAGAAATGCTCTAGACGTTGAGGATGTTTGTTTGCTTGGTGCAACGGGCAGGCTTCGGTCGTTCCAAAATAAGTGTTAGAAACGAGGTCAAATAAAAAGGAAAACACAAAAAAGAAACAAATGAGAAAAATGTACTATTGTTTTCGTTTATTAAATTTTGTTGAGTGTTGGAAAGGCCTGAAAAGGAATAATAAGGGGAAACAATGAGATGAGTTGATCCTTCTCTTTCTTTTTGTTGCTACGGAGGAACAATTCATCAATATACAATAATTTCACAAATGGGATCATGCGGAAATAGTATGTACTTAAATTTTATTAAGTAAGAATATGTCCTATAACTTAAGTAATGGGCAAATTCTGAATTAATTTCATATATAATCACTTCAATTCACAAATTATAATAGTAAAAATCACATAATATTTTCATCACATCAAAATATATTGACATACTAGTAAAACAAAGCAGAAGACATCAACTGCCTGAATTGTGTATTTAAATGGGTAAGTGTACTTAACCTTTCAACATAAAAGCATGAAAAGTTATCCATCCTCACCCCCATAGAGTAATATTATTCCTCATCCCATAGAGTAATATTACCTTTTTTATCGTCGTCAAAGGTTATGGTTGAATGGTAAAATCTCTTTATTCTTAATCAGAAGTTTCAATTCAAGTTTTAGACATGAAAAAAATCTTTTTAAGAGCACTTTCTCTTTTAGTGGACAAATACAGATTGGTCGGAATTTCAAAGTGAATATCGGAAAACATATGGAAAAAAAACTAATTTATTCGGGTGAAGTGACAAGTGTAGAACTTGTATACTCCCTGAGTAGATTTACGATAAGTATGAGGCATTGGAGTTAAAATTGGAACTGTCGGAGAGGCAAAGCCAAATAAACTATGTCCACGTACAGATACAATGATCCTTTAGGCTTTTCAAGTTTTGGCCGTATTAGAATTTTAACCAGTGTTTTGACACATGGCCTCGTAGGCGAATTAACAAAGTCCAAAGGAGTCAGTAACGTTGAGTTTACCAAATGGGAACACCCAACAGACACTTTTCTGTAACTATTTTTGACTGCATTCTCCAACAAACTCTTTTTCTTCTTTTTTTCTCCTTTTGGGAACTCCCCTCCATTTATCTTCGTACACATTGTCTGTCTAGACCTATAAAAATAACTTTTAAAAAAAATATTCATTGATTAATTTAACTAATGTATAATTGTATACGCTAATTTCGTACGAATAAATTTCAGCGCCGACCCTTCCTAACAAAAACGACGAACAAAAGCACATGACACTGTCTCTTAATCCCAACCATTTTCCTTTCCCCTTTCCCCTTTCCCCCACTTGAACTATGAAGTATCAATGACATTATTTTTGTTTCTTTATTTTTAATTGCATTATTTGGACACTGCCCATTTTCTAAAATCTTGGCAGTTTCTGTTCCTTCCACCATATATACTGGTTCAATCTCTTCCCATTCTCCCAATCCTTACTCTTTCTTCTCTACTATCTCTATTCTCTTCTTGCTTAATTTCATTCTTTAGAGGTCTTTCTATGTTTTAAGCTTGTAAAAGGACCTACATTGGCCATTTTTGTAACATTCACACGTATAGCCAAAAGAAGTACAGATCTACACTGTTGAGATTTCTAAAGATATGATGAAAAGTTTTGTCATGATGTTTTGTTCCATGACTCCTCTGCTTCTTATAATTGGGCTACTTCCTAATATGGTATTTGCTAGTAGCCACAATTATGGTGACGCACTTAGCAAAAGCTTTCTGTTTTACGAGGCTCAGAGATCTGGTTACCTTCCTCATGACCAGAGAGTTCAATGGAGGGGTAATTCTGGTCTTCTTGACGGAAAGGCTAGTGGGGTAAGTTTCTCCTCTCCATTTGTACAGTCAAACTTCTCTGTAACAACCTTATTTTGCTGTTATAATGAAGTGCTGTTATAAAAAATATATATTATATTATAACATACAAATTGGTTTCATTAAAACTAGCTTTTATAGTGAATGACAATTATATAGCGATGATGTTATAGGGAGGTCTGATTGTCGTTGAGTTTAACTTTCGCGCACAATCAGGTCATGTACAAAGTAGCTACTAATAAATATTTATGATAAAGATTAATGAGTAGAAAATATTTATATCTCTCAGTATATATAATTTAATTTTTTTGTGAAGTTGTTCACATTTCCTAGTTTTAGAATAAATATCCGATTAATTGTAGAAAATAATTGTTGCAGGTGGATCTGGTAGGAGGATACTATGATGCAGGGGATAATGTGAAATTTGGTCTGCCAATGGCATTCACCGTTACAATGATGTCGTGGAGCATTATAGAATATGGGAAGCAAATGGGTGAAAGTGGAGAGCTTAGCAATGCTATGGATGCTGTTAAATGGGGTACTGATTACCTTCTTAAAGCTCACCCTGAACCGAATGTCCTTTATGGAGAGGTAATTAATTCCTACTCATACAATTATTCTATTTATTAGAGGAGTCGTGGCGCAACTGGTAAAGTTGTTGTCATGTAATCAGAAGGTTATAGCTTCGAGCCGTGAAAATAATCTTTTGCAGAAATATAAAGCTGCGTATAATAGACCCTTTGGTCCGGCCCTTCCCTGAACACCACGCATAATGAGAACTTAGTGCACCGGGCTCCCTAGCCAGTGGTATTACATTTTTACCAAATTAAATTTGGAGTGTTCCAAATGTCGTTTTCAATGGGATAATAATAAAGGTACTACAACATAAAGATTATAGGCATAATTTTGACTATAATAGTAAGTCCAGTTGATGTGATATGTTTTGGATAATATATAGGTTGGAGATGGTACGACAGACCATTACTGTTGGCAAAGACCAGAGGACATGACTACTTCAAGAGCTGCTTACAGGATCGATCCAAGTCGCCCTGGATCCGATCTCGCTGGCGAGACAGCTGCCGCAATGGCAGCTGCTTCCATCATCTTCCGGAACAGCAACCCTGTTTATGCCAAAGAGCTCCTCACTCATGCCTACCAGGTATGTACAAGCTAAACAATTTAATTCTAAGAGTAACATAAAGTAGGAATGCATACTAAATAATCACTTTTCATTGAAATAAATTATTTAAAAGATGTTAGTATATATTTATTTATTTGATATAAATATTAGTAAAAAAAACTTTTTTATATGGACGGAGTTATTAGGCAGTTACGATTAGCTCTGCTTTTTGTCAGGCTAGATGTTGTCAGTGTAGGTTTGTTGTGGGGTGTCCTGTTGTTGCATTCATAATCCTAACGTCCAAGTAGAATAGTAAATGCTGCATGGGGAAATTTTTTTCTTTAGTTGGACCAAGTTAGCAGTCATGCTATTGTAACGCAGATAATAGAATAACCACACAAAACTCACATATAAAAATTACTACTCCTCCCGTTTTAATTTATGTGATGTATTTAATAATTTGACTCGATTCAAAATTTAAGAAAAAAGAAAACATTTGAAAATTGTGATTTTAAAAGCTTAAAGGGTAAAAATTTTATAAGGGCATAATATTTGTGTGGCAATAAAAGCTTCTCATTATATGTGAAATGAGTTAAAAAAAAGTTTAAAATTAAATTATTTTCAAATATAAAAATCTATCATTCTTTTTGAAATTAACTAATCAAAAAGTGTCATCTAAATTGAAATGGAATAAGTACTCCGTATATCTTTTTACTAGGTTTTGCTCTTTACACACTTCATTCGTTTTACAAGACTTTTATGTGGGGACCGTAGGTGGTGTTGTACCGTACTATTTCATATTCTCCAACTCTACTTGCTATACTATCATGTCACATAAAAAAAAATGCTATAAATAAATGTCCATATTTTGTGAAATTAGCAACCTAAGAAGACGTACAACTTGTTAAATCATATAATAACATTCTTTAAAAGTTACTGCTTCCTTTGTCACCAATATTATTACTCATGAAATCCGAACTATTCACGTAAATTGAACGGAGGGAGTAGCATATAAGTTTAATTCCCGGCACTATTACTCTGCCTCTCCCTTATTCGAGTTGTGTAGGACTGCATTATTTACCTCCGGGTTTCCTTAACAAGTGGTTACTCTTATTTTCAGCTATTCGAGTTTGCGGACAAATACAGGGGCAAATATGATAGCAGCATTACTGTGGCCCAGAAGTACTACCGATCTGTCAGTGGATACGCAGTACGTGCTTGATTTTCAACTCCTCTCTCTTTGTTGTGAATTGTTGTATATTTTGTCATTTCACACAATTTAACTCAACTTTTTGGAAATTTGGATTTTAACAGGATGAATTACTGTGGGCCGCTGCCTGGCTGTACAAGGCATCTAACAAGCCATATTATTTGAACTACCTAGGGGAAAATGGGGATGCACTTGGTGGAACTGGTTGGTCCATGACTGAATTTGGTTGGGACGTTAAGTATGCTGGTGTCCAGACTCTTGCTGCTAAGGTCAATTCCCTTAAATCCATACTTTATTTCGTAATATAACCTGAATTTATCGCGTTCCCATTAGCAAGTTGTCCCGTTTATAAACTGTAAATTGGTCACGTCGAACATGCCTATAGATTTTTTGACCGCACTCTCTCATCCTGTAACGCTTGTAAGCATAAGATGATTTGCAACCTAATTCAGCATATGACAGAATATTCTTCACTACTGCAAATAATTAACCTATTTGTGTATATAATTGCAGTTCCTAATGCAAGGGAATGCTGGTAACCATGCACCTGTGTTTGAGAAGTACCAGGAAAAAGCTGAGAATTTTATGTGTGCATGTCTTGGAAAGGGTAACCAAAACATACACAAGAGTCCTGGAGGTCTCATTTTCAGGCAGAGATGGAACAATATGCAATTTGTTACAAGTGCTTCTTTCCTTGCCACTGTCTACTCTGACTATTTGGCTTCTGCTAGAAAATCCCTTAAGTGCTCTTCTGCCACTGTCTCACCATCTGTGCTCCTCTCATTTGCCAAGTCACAGGTAAAGATGCATGCTAATACGATAAGAGGATTACTATCCCGGACTCTTTGGCCACAAATATATCTCATTATTTGCAAATGCTGACGTAGTACTTCAGGATTTGCAACTTAAACTTCAACTAGATATTGTCCAAGCGCCTACTAGATATGCATTGCTTAATTTCTTATGCATGTATTTTCTTTTTAGGTTGACTACATTCTTGGAGATAACCCAAGAGCCACAAGTTACATGGTGGGATATGGAAACAACTACCCAAGACAAGTTCACCATAGAGGTTCTTCCATTGTTTCTGTAAAGAAGGATCCTTCTTTTGTTAGCTGCCGTGGAGGTTATGCCACCTGGTTTAGTAGAAAGGCGAGTGATCCCAATCTTCTAGCTGGAGCCATTGTTGGTGGACCTGATGCCTATGATAACTTTGCTGATCAGAGAGACAACTATGAGCAAACTGAACCAGCCACCTACAACAATGCTCCTTTGATTGGTGTGTTAGCAAGACTTCATGGTGGTCAAAGTAAATATAGTCAGCTCCTACCAGGTATTCTTGGTTAATTGACATTCTTTCTCACAATGCAAATTAACCCCTCATTTTAGCCTGAGCAACGAGGTTGCTGATAAAGTTGCCATTTTGTGACCAGGAGGTCACGATTTCGAACCGTGGAAACAGCCTCTTGCAGAAATGCAGGGTAAGGCTGTGTACGACAGACCCTTGTGGTCCGACTTTTCCCCGGACCCTGCGCATAGCGGGAGCTTAGTGCACCAGACTGCTTTTTTTTTGTAGGCCAAGCAAACGTTGGGCGAGTTGGGTCGTGACTCTTTTATTGATTTGACCTGCTTTAACCTGCTCAAATTTGGCCCCAACTCTCCCATTTGCTACTTTTGTTTATAAGTAAGCTTTTGAAGCTGTTGCTAACAAAGAGTTTTCCTTTGCTACTTACAGTTGCTATCCCTCAGCCAAAGCCAGATCCAGAGCAAAAAGTAACTCCAGCCCCAGGTACTTTAACTAGCTAGTTCTTCTTCTGACAGTGAATAGTTAAAATTACTTGTGCAAATAATTTTAGCCATAACAATATATGGAGAGAAATCTAAAATGGAATATATCTGCAGCATCATCAACTGCTGACATTACTATTGAACAAAAGGAAACAGCTTCATGGGTTCACAAGGGAAAAACTTACTACAGATACTCAGTAATAGTAACTAACAAATCCGATATGACATTGAAGAATTTGAAACTCTCAATATCCCAACTCTATGGTTCTCTCTGGGGTCTTTCAAAATATGGCGACTCCTACGTATTTCCGGCCTGGATCAACTCATTACCAGCGGGAAAAAGCCTCGAGTTTGTGTACGTTCACTCTGCTTCTCCTGCAACGGTCTCCATATCAAGCTACACTCTTGTCTAAAACTCAAAAGACGACGTGAATCTACGAAGACTGAATCATCAACTCTGGGGTCTTATTGTAAGAATTGTGCAGTTGTTTGTAAGTTTTCAACTTCTTGTTGGTTTGTAGTTTGAGTTATTAGGTGTTTAGCTATTGAAGTGTAGGTTAAATAAAGGCGGATATCTGGAGAAAGAAAGGAGTGAAGAGACGAATTAAAACAAGTGCTCATCCTCTTTCTTCTCCACTTCATTTTGTCACATTATTGCATAGTATTGAGAAAAGAGTGAGGAGTTGAGAAATTAAGAAGGTTGCTTCTGAATAGAAATGTGAAGTTGATCTTCATTTCCTTTGTAATTTATGCAATTTCAAGGTTTTCATATGTTTATATTTGTCAAAATATGCGTTGAATGGATGGTTGCATTAGCAGAATTGCCTTTTTAACAGCTTGCAATAAAGCAGCGCTGGTACTCCTATATTCTAGGTGAAGTATACAATTACCCTCTTAACTCGACCCTCACAACGAGGCGGAGCTAGAATTTATGGGTTATGGATTTTAGAACGACAATCTCAAATGTTAATAATAGAGTTCTAGTTCAATATTTGTATATATTTAATGAATTTATAATTGGAAGGGGAGTCTTGGTATAATTAGTAAAGTTGCTGCCATATGATCAAAAGTTTTACGGGTTCGACCTGTGGAAACAGACCTCTTATATAAATATAGGGTAAGACTGCATATAATAGACCTTTATGGTCCGGTCCTGACCCCGCATAGCGGGAGCTTAGTGCACCAAGTGCCCTTATTTAATAAATTTATTGACACAATATACATTATTTGAGCAAATGCTTTTGGGTTTGCCCGAATCCGTAGTCGGGCTACCAGCTCTGTCCCTGCTCAAGACATGTCCAAATGGAATCATTATCTATCAACATACCAGAAACTTGGCGATTCAGAATTTGGAGCGCTGAACACTGGCCAAAACTGTATTACTTGATCCTAGAAATCTCAAGGTACACTCCATGTGTTCTTAAAATTATGTCGTCCAAGCTCATAAGGGACTTGATCATCCATTTATACTGCAAATGAACATGAAAAGAATTAGAAACAATAATCTCCTACTCTAAAATATAAATGAAATATTAAATACATCGAACATAATAAAATAAAAAATAAGGATTAGTTTAGGAGAAACCATATATTATTTCCCTTCACTTGATACACTTTAAAGCGAACACTTCTAACTAAATAAATTCAAAATAATTTGAAGCAGAATAATAAATAAATCAAAAGTTATTATGTATTAAACATTTTAATTTTTAGAAATGCAAATTAGCTTACACTTTCAAAATGCAAAAATAGTAGTAGTAATTGATGTATTGTATCAGGTAATTTGTGTCCATTTCACATTTAAGAGTTTTGAAAGATACAATGTTTCAAAAAAATTATTTTCTCCCTTTTAATCTAAGATGCAAATAAAAGTGCTCAACAAAAATGTTTATTCTCTCTTAAATTTCATAAAATTCAAATTCTTAAGATCCTTCTACTTGTAATTTTAATTTGTCATTTAATTAATTAATCTATTTTAATATACTTAATTATGGATATACCTTATGCTTTTTTAAAATTGTAGGACCAGACATCATATAACTCAACAACTTGTCCAATCATAATTCTCATCATAATATTCCCGAAGATGGCTGTCTGTATTATGTATGTCAAACCACTTTTCAAGAAGCACAAGGAACTTTTCTCCTCCTCCGTCTCCGTTCTATCTGCATAATTTCGTCTGATCAAATATCAATACCGAACAAGTTCAGGTACTTTCTCTTCCTTCTAGATTAAAGTAGTTTTGAAGTGAATTAGGGCGTTTTTTTTTGTTCTTAGAAAAAAGTCATCATACATGTATGAAATATCAAAATTTTGAGCTCTGGAGCTCTTTTGGGCTTTCATTTATGCAGATAATTAACACTATTAAGTAAAGGCTTTATTATTAAGCTTTAGTGGAAGTTGATCTTCTACTCTCTGTTGATATCTGATAGGTATTTGAGCTCGTGCGTCTTATCCAGAATTACTTCAAGTTTATGTTCTGCGTTTTTAAGTTTATTATTTCCCTTCAGAATAAGACTTTTTTTCCTTTTCCTGGTAAATCTGGAATGAATTTTTTTGGATAATGTTTGTGGAGCTTAAACTACATACACTGTCAGGTCAACCCAAAGATACTTACCCGTAATCTTCCAATAAAATTAAGATTTGTAATCTTGAGAATAAGGCAAGTTACCTACTACAATAAGTCAAGGTAACCTTACAGTGTAAAAGCTCTTTACACTGTCCATGTATATAAGTTAAACTCATGTTTGTGTTTCTGCAATTTAGTGCCTTGCCTTAGTAGTAAGGAGCTGCTACTTATAAAGGCCACTTATAAAGGCCACTTATAAAGTGAATAATAGAGGTATGAAGATCGCCCCTTGATCCAGTTCATCTAGGTGAACTTTTTATTGGTCTTGCATACTATCATACTATATTCATTATTGGGTAATAGTCATAGATTCAGGCTGCTTTTGGTTACTTTAGTAGGACTCTTGGATTTAGGTGCCACTCCTTATTCTTGGAGTTTCGGTTTTGAATAAAGAGGTTGAGGTCCATTCATGTATTCCATCCTAGAAGTGGCTTTCTCCACATGGAAAATAAGTGATCTTGCTTAACTGTTATCAAAATGATATAATACTCTTTTCCAATCTGGATGACAGTCTAATTTAATGTGGAATATGATTTCAAAATAGGTATTCTCAGTTCTTCGAATTGGTTTTGAAAATCTTGATGTTGCACAAATCTCGTCACGGTAGCCTGGTGGAGGGATAGAATATATACGTAGCGATGGTACATAATAAACTTGAAACCATATGGAAAGGGGTTTGGAAAGAGAAGGAAGCGGTAAGATAGGAAAATAAGGCAAACCTGCAGTTATTTGGGCCATAAATCTCAATACATTGCCGATGACATGACTACCAAAAAATACTAGCTTTGAGCCATAGATTTTTTGCAGACGAGATGTGTGCTTCTGCCTCATTTGGGCCCGATATGAATAAGACTCATCATATAGTGCGAAAATGCATGTCATATTAAAATGCAGAGTACCTAAGTCATAAAATGCACAAAAAATCATCGGGGGCAATATTGAGACCAAATGGCGTGCCTAAGCATTAGCTATGTTACTCGGACTCTCCAAAAATATCGTCGGGTGCATGTCGGATCCTCCAGAAATATTCCATTTTTGGAGGATCCTACCCGGGTACGGTAGCATTCTTGGAGAGTCGGTCAGCAGGCGGAGAAGAAGTCAAAGGCGAATATCTCTTTGCCCCCCTGTTCAGTCAATGCTTTGGCCTTTGTCTCTTTTGACCTTTTAATAAGTTTTTTGTATGTGTAGGGGCACTTTTTTAACCTAATCGATTGTTGTTAGCTCCAATCGGAGCAAAGGCTGGGTCTGTTTTGGGAGCATTTGCCTCCTCTCGACCCTGAGCCCGTAGCAAAGATGATACAAGAGATCTGGAACCACATTTGCGGTCTGGAAGAGAGGAAGGAGACCCTCCTCCAAGAACGAAGGGAACTAACTGCGCGGGTCGGCCCACATAGCTTCGGATTCCTAGAGAGAGTAGAATAGAAGAGTCCGTCGACTCTTTTTAGTTTTAGAAGGTTTAAATAAGTATCCGTGCAATATAGGCCATAAGTAGACCTTTTAAACTGTATCGTCTATCCATCTCTGGTCTGGTTTTAAGTTGATGATAGCCATTTGCTGAATCCATCTTTAAAATTTTAATAAACCTGCCATCCTTTCCAGAATTTTCCTCCATCATTAAGGTTGGAATCATTGTTTGACTACTTCTTCATTAATGGCTTGACTACCAACATATAATTGAGCTTCTACCTTTGGGAGTCGATGAAGTGCTTGTGTGGCATAATACCCAAGATATATTGTGCGTATCAAATTCAAAAGCATCAATCTTCCTACTATTTTGTCAGACATTGTTTGGGAAAGAGAATCTTTTAGCTCCTCTTCATCCTATTAAAGATAACATCAATTTTCTCTAGTCAAAGCTGCATGATAGCACCCATAAGAGCTTAAAAGCTCTATACCCGAGATATGATTGTGAAAATCTCAAAAGATTTCTGTCATAATAAATCATTAGACATATACAGTGATTACAAGATGGTACTCAGACTTAAGGTTTGTGGCATCTCTAATATTGCGGCAATACCTCCTTGCCTCGGCTGCCCATTTAATATCCTTATAGACCAAGTTCTAGCTGATAAACTCTTGCTGATCAATGCCATGGACTCGAAATGCTTCACTCTTTTATGAACATGTATTTGCTCAAGAAAGTCACGGATTCTATTGTCTATTTTCGTCTTTTTGAGCTGAGGGATTACACTGGGTTGTTGTTGAGCTAAGGGTCTCTCGGAAACAGCCTCTCTACCCCTCCGGGGTAGGGTTAAGGTCTGCGTACATTCTAGCCTCCCCAAACCCCCACTTGTGAGATTTTACAGGGTTGTTGTTGTATTTGCTCAAGAAACCTGATCTAGAGAAGAGAGTAAAGGTAAGTGATGTTAGATGAAGGAAATGCAAGCAGAAAGTAATTGAAAAAAACCTTAGAGGTGAGATTGTTCTGAATGTTTTAGAATGGAGCAAACAAATTCTTATGGAATTTGGCTACGGGAGGGTGTTCTTACTTTTCACAAAACTTATTTTCTTTTAGATGTGAAAAGCTCAGAATCAGTTATCCTATCTGGAACACTAAGCTTATGCCTTGCCTATGATAGGTAGTATTCCCCTTCTTGCCTTCTAAATTATTTATTAAGGTACTTTAGGAGTCACACATTTAATATTTACGTTTTGAAGTTCTTTGTAGAAAGTGATTTCAATGTGATACAACAACTATCATTCTTCTACATCCTTAAAGGTAATTGGCAATAATTATAAATAGTATATTTTCCACTGTGAGGTTGGAATCTGTGAGTTGGGAATGCTGATTATACTTGCTATTTCTGGTTTCACTTAATTCCAGTTTTAGGTTTGCTGGCAAACATAAACATCATGGGTGATGGTCCTCGAGGAATAGAGGTGTTTGAAGATCATTTTCACGCTTCAACATCTGGTGAAGACTCCGTACAGAGCCCATCTGAATCTAAATATATAGGAAGTAATGATTCTTTGAGGTATATCTTCTAAAACACATTTGAGGTGAATAAGAGTTACATATTTGTAAAGGAATTCACTTATTTTTATTTGTTTTATTCGGCTTCTCCCGTATTAGAATAGATCCATTAGTAGGTCATGGACTAGAAGAAAATTGAAAGGTGCTGCTTCGATGTTGCATTTGTTTAGCCTCAGCAAGCTACCTTGGTTGTCTGGCGCAGACGGTCAAGAAAAGGTACATATTGTTTACAGCTATCCTCTAACTGTCTAGCTTGCTATTTCCAACTTAATTGTTCTGAAGGTCCTGATTATCTTTAGGGTGGGGAAGTGAGAAATTGAATATATTATCTGCCTCACAGGTAGTCTTAACCGCTGCAGAAGTAGAATCTCTTCAGTCAGAAATTGCTGCTTTGGAAGAAAGAGAAGCTCATTTAAAAGCTCAGTAAGATTTGATACCTCCATTGTGAGCTCACCTATGCCTTATGCGACCCGTTCTGTTTTTCCTTAAACATAAGTGTCTAGGGTTGTTTTCCCATTTCATATTATTGTGCTTTTGTTTTCTTATTATGAAACTGAGAAGGGTCTCCCAGGCATTTAGCGGGTTGGTGTGGTTTAGTTAGTTCTATATTTTAGTACTTTACCTTATAAAAATATAGTTATCTCTAGATTATATGGTTACATTAGTCCACCATCATGGTATCAATCCCTAATGCTTGCAAGGCTCGTCTTCAATCATCACATGCGATCACTGTGAATATCATTTTGAGAATTCAAATGCATAAATACTCATCTCATTTTTAAGCGTATCATCAGTTGTAATTTGAACATGTTGACAAAATTATATCTTTCCAACTACTAACAAAAGTGACCCCAAGGGTTTGAGCCCAAAGTGCCCCTGGGCTTTACCTTAGAAACAACAACAACAACAAACCCAGTAGTTTCCCACAGGTGGGGTCTGGGGAGGGTAAGATGTACGCAGCTTTACCCCTACCCCTGCCCCTACCGCTAGAAGGGCTGAGAGGTTGTTTCCGATAGACCCTCGGCTAGAGAACGACTAAAAAAGAAAAGGTAATTGCAACAAGTAGGAATAATAGTAAGATGAAATAAGATCGAATCCAAGAATGCAGTCAAACTCTAGGTAGTAATAGCCATCTATGAGTAAAAGATATCATACTAACACTAATGCTAGCGAACTGAGTAAGACAAAGAGAAACGCTCGACTACTACGAACCTTCTACCTTAATTTTTGACTTCCACACCCTCCTGTCTAGGGCCATGTCCTCAATCAGCTCCAGCTGCGCCATGTCCTGCCTAATAACCTCTCCCCAAGACTTCTTAAGCCTACCTCTACCCCTCGTGCTGCCCATCAAGGCTAACCACTCACACCTTCTAACTGGGGCTTCTATATTTCTCCTCTTAACATATTCGAACCATCTCAACCTTGCCTCCCGCATCTTATCCTCCACAGGGGCCACTCCCACCTTTTCTCGAATAACTTCATTTCTAATCTTATCCAACCGAGTATGCCCACACATCCACCTCAACATCCTCATCTCAGCTACTTTTAGCTTAAGAGTTCTTGACCGGCCAACACTCTCCTCCATACAACATAGTCGGTCTAACTACAACCTTGTATAACTTACCTTTAAGTCTCAGCGGCACATTCTTATCACACAAGATACCGGAAGCGAGTCTCCACTTCATCCATCCTGCTCCAATACGATGCGTGACATCTTCATCAATCTCCCTGTTACCTTGTATTATAAATCTGAGATACTTGAAATTACCTCTCTTGGAGATGACTTGTGTATCAAGCCTCACCTCCATATCCCCTTCCCGGGTACCGTTATTGAACTTGCACTCCATGTATTCCATCTTGGTCCTGCTCAACTTGAAACCCTTAGACTCTAGGGTCTGCCTCCAAACTTCCAGCCTCTCGTTAACACCACCCCGCGTCTCGTCAATTAAAACTATGTCATCAGCAAATAACATACACTGTGGCACCTCACCTTGAATGTGTCTCGTCAATGCGTCCATTGCCAAGGAAAATAGGAATGGACTAAGAGTTGATCCCTGGTGCAACCCCATCATAACCGGAAAGTGTCTCGAGTCTCCTCCTGCTGCCCTAACCCGAGTCTTAGCTTCATCATACATGTCCTTAATCACTCTAATGTAGGCTACTGGGACGGACCCCTTTAGCCTCCAAGCATCGCCAAAGCACCTCTCTCGGGACTTTGTCATATGCTTTCTCTAGGTCAATAAGGGCTTTACCTTAGAAAAACATGGAAAATATTATTGCAGTTTACATTTTCTTTTCTAGCAAAACATTTGTAAAAGGTTGAACAATGATGAGTATCTGATGGCAAAGCTGCGTGATGTATAACCTAGTAATGAAGGAAATGTTATATAAACAGTTGAGAGTGGATTCAAGTCACAATTTGAAGAAAAATGAGAGATCTTCTTTCGTGACAAATGTGAAGTACTGTTTGAGGATCACCAAGTAGTCCCACACAACATCAGAACTAACTAATGTTACAAAGAGGAAAAGAGCCTTTACTAAGTAATTCTACTAGCTACTCTTTGCTTATACTTGCAATTACGTTGAAAATAATATTTTCAATCTTATAGGTGATTGATCTGTCAAAAAAGTATTGTCTTTCCGATTTTCATTATTTTTTTCCTCTTAGCAGATTAGAACACATTGATGAAGTACTGCAGGCTGCACGACTTTCAGGGTATTTGGACATGAGAATGGTATTAAAGAGCAAGCAGCTGTCATCATTTTAACACTGTTTGGATTTCAGACAATACTTCATTGAATTTACATTTTTTTTTCCACAATTTTATTCTCCCTTTTTTTGATAGAGATGGGCAACTTTACCCGGAGAACCTCTTCCAGTTGATGACACTGATGTTGATGATTGGCTTCCTAGATTTTTTGTCCTTCAGGGATCATGTATCTTCTGGTATTCATCATGCACTGGTAAGTTTTCCGCAGTTTAAGTGTCTGCTGGCATGCATTTCTGGATGCTCTGCAACTACTGCGTAAACATGTTATTCCAAGCTTTTAGTGGTGTACTATCACACTGTATTTTTTGCCCAGCACCTCTATTAGACAACTTTTGAATTTTACATCATATGAAGATTTTTTCAACCATTTATTAAGATAGCCAGATAATCCTTAGTAATGTCTTAGAAGTTTATGGCGATTTAGTGAATGGGAATTAGAAATGCGAGGTTGCTGAATAAAAGCTTCCTTGTAAAATGGTTATGAAACTCCAAAAAGGTAGCATTATCAAGGGGAGTAATCAAAGAGAAATATGGTAGGAGGAGAATGGTGTATAGAGTTGGTGACAAGAACTTACGGGGAAGGAATTTGGAGCACATTACGGTGCTGAAGCATACTTTTGCCTAAAGAATTACAAAGTAGGTGATGCCAGGAAAGCTCTTTCTAGCACGACAATAAGATAGAGCATTCTCCTTCGAAAGAGTGAAGAATTAGAGAGAGAATAAAATGTTGAAGATTTGGTGATAATAGAATATAAAAGATATTTCTTTATAGGTGTGAGATACAATCCACATCTTATACTTGGCAGAGGACGAACTAACTTCAGACTAACACTTACAGGATTCTAACATGTTCCTCAAACTCAATGAGGGGAACAAAGTTGTACATATTTTGAAAACATAAAAAATTAAATACTGTTGGATAAACTAGGTAGAGTACAACAACAACAAACCCAGTGGGATTCCACAAGGGGTCTGGGAAGGGTAATTTATGAAGGTAGAGATGTTGTTTCCGGTAAACCCTCGACTCAAAAATAGTAAAAAAGAAGCAATAACCAAATATAGCAACAGAAGTAATAGGCAACGGAAGCAAAAGGCAAAGCGTGTAATAACAAATATCTTTTTTTTGAGAAGGGTGTAATAACAAATATCTAGGAATATGAAAATGCAAGAATGGTGCCAATACTACTAGTGAGAGTGACGTGTGGTGTAATAACAAGGAACTAAGAATAGCAAAAAGCAAGACTAGTACTAATACTACTGGTAAGACAAAGGAAAAAACTCTCGACTAACCTATTAACCCACAACCTTAATTCTTGAGCTCCACACCTTCTTGTCGAGGGTCATGTCCTCTCTAAGCTGAAGTAGTGACATGTCCTGTCTAATCACCTCTCCCCGTTACTTCTTAGGCCTCCCTCTACCCCTCCTCTGACTCGCCACGGTCTGCCTCTCACACCTCCTAACCAGTGCATCGGTGTCTCTCCTCTTTACATGCCCGAGCCATCTCAGTGTCGATTCCCGCAACTTGTCTTCCACAGGGGTCTTGTTACCTTGTCCCTAATAACTTCATTCCTAATCTTGTCTTTCCTTGTATGTCCACACATACATCTCAATATCTTCATCTCTGCTACTTTCATCTTCTGGACATGAGATTTCTTGACTGGCCAACACTCGCCTCTATACAACATAGTTGGTACTTGGTCAAACTCCCACTCTGTAGAACTTACCCTTAAGTCTAGGTGGCATATTCCTATCGCACAAAACACTAGATGCGAGCCTCCATTTCATTCACCCGCTCCAATACGATATGTAACATACTGTATAATCTTGCCAGAAAAGTTTCTGCCTGAAAAATGGTTGGAAAGAGGTAGGTCGCTGCCAGAATGGTCATAAAAAAATAGGTGTAGCATCAGCAGAACAATCACAAAAGTGGCGTGGTTTTTCCGAACCGGAGCGATTGCCAAAAAAAGTTGTCGTACTGCCAGATCGACCAGAAAAAGTGTGGTGCAGCCAAAACAGCCTCTCGAGTTTGATGCCTCTGGTCGCCCGTCGCTGGTGATGAGCAATGCTGTCCGCTGAAAAGACAAGAGAAAAAAATAGTCAAGCAGGTGACCCCTGCCTATTGGGGAAGCTACTTGAGTCTATACTGACACTATAGATTCTCTGCTATCATGTGAAAATATAAAAGACACCTATTTTTAGGTGTGAGATAATATCCACATCTTATATAGCAGTCTCCAGATTTAATCATTCTGGTCCTGATCACTCATTTAAAATTGGCAATAGCTGGAGCGTAGTGTTCAGGAGAAACTAGAACGACTGGGAAGTGAAGAGGATGACAAAACACCATGGAGGCATTCCGAGGACTCTCTAGCATCTAATGCCGTAGACAATTTGATTTGAAAAATGCAGGACAAGTGAATATTTACTTGCTATAACTCACTGATAGCAAGTGAAAGCTAGAGCCATACATGCTCTTGTAGAACAAACATGAAAAACTGCACTGTACAAAGTGGCCTGCTTCTTTTGGTTGCTGGCATTTTAACATGTTTGTCACAACAGAATCTCCAAAGGAGAGACCTACACCTCTGCAGCAGATATCACTTACTTTGGAGAGGAAGCTGAAAGCATTAATCACCTTTCCTTTACCTTGGTATATCAACTTTGGCATTTATTGTTAAACGTTTGGGGCTGAAATGGGTAATGCCTAGGAACACTCATTGGCAGATGAGATGCTGGAACAGAAGGGATTTGAAGCAACTATGGAACATGTTAAGAAAATGTACATCTCAATAGCTAAATCATGAGTTGAGGATTGCTCAAGATCAATTTAAGGAGACGATATCCAATTTTCTCAACCAATGTGTGACATTCTAACACCCCTCCTCCCCCGCCTACGGTTGAACATTTGGAGTGTGGACAATATAAAATGGGGGTCCAACATGGAGTAAACCAAGAATAGGAATGAGTCTAGCTATGCTTCTATCTTAAAAAAATGGATATTGGACCTAACTCAACCTCAAAAACTAACTCGTGAGGTGAGGTTTGCCCAAAATCATAAGAGGAGACAACAACAAATTCTACAATCAATGTGGGACATTTTAACATAATACAATCCCAACCTTATCTGGTGGATAATCTGGGGAGAAAGGAACCTAAGATGCTTCAAGGGCAATGAACTCCTTGACAATTAAGCTGAATTGCTTATTTTTGCTTTTATTTGGTTGAAAATGGAATATCTACATGAAGCTGAAATCTTTGTGGATTATATAGATTCCAAATACAACTAGAAGGGGATATACTTTTGCTTTTTGGATGTACATGTCCCAGCACCATCTTAGTGCTATATGCCATCATTAAAATTCCTTTAGTTAATGATAAAAAGAATTTATAAACCTAATAATAGGGAAGAAACGCCAGGTGAAAATAAGACAAAGTAACACAAATAAGGGGGGGAGGGGGGATCAAAGTAAAAAATAAAAAAAAATAAAAAAAAAAGAGTAGCCCCATGCATAAAGCATCCTGCATTTACGCAGGGTACGGGGAAGGCCGCAACCCAAGGGGTGTAATGTAGGCAGTCTATTTTGACATATGAATCAATGGCTGATTCCATGGCTCGAACTCGTGACCTATATGTAGGGCTGTTCAAAATCGAACCGAAACCGTTAACCGAACCGAATCGATGGCTTATTGGTATCGGATTATCGGGGTAATGGATGGTGAACGAAAATTTTATAATTAACTGCTTAAAAGTTTGGGGGCGGATTACTCAATTTTCTTATCGGGTAAATGGTTAACCCGTTAAGAATTTTTATATTTACACTTTTACCTATATGTATATGAAGTACTATTGAAACCCTAAATCCCTAATTTCTATTTTCTAATTCTCAATTGTCTGCATCCACCAGAGGCAGAGAAATAGTCATTCTCGTCTCTCTCTTGAACTGAGAATTGAGAAGTCAAAAAATCGAAATCTGAATGATTAATACGTGTATGTCTGTTTGAGTAGTCTTTATTAAAAATTTGGTTAATACGTTTATGCCAGTATGAGTAGTCTTGAAGACTCTTCAATTCAAAAATATCGTTTGGTTAAATCTTAGATGGTATTAAAAATTTGGTATTGATTTGAAACAGTTTGGTATTGATTGAATGATTGTTCAAAAAATTTCTATTTGGTTTAGCCGATAAGCCGCCTGATAACTGTCCGATAATTGTTAATCCGATACCAATCCGCCCGTTGTCTTATTGGATGGCTGCGGATTACTACATTTATAATCCGATAACCATAAGCCGAACCGTTAAGCGTAATTCTCCGTCCGATCCGCCAGATAAGTACCCCTATCTATAGGTCACACGGAGACAACTTTACCGTTGCTCAAAAGCTTCCCTTCAGGGGATCAAAGCAAGCATATATTGAAAGTTTGTGGGGTGTTATTGAAGCAAGCTTAGTTTGGTCTTAGTTTGATTCAGAAGAAAGGAAAGTCCTTTTGTTTTCTAGAGGGGTGCAGTTTTGTTCCATGGAGAACAAGAGTGTTTTCACACACACACAAAAAAAAGCAACTTGTTTTAGAAAGCTAAAGGTTTTTAAAGAACCATTTGGAGCCGAGCATGGCCTAAATTTCCATTCTTCACCCTCCACCTCTTCTACTGCAGATAGAGCAGGGACAAACACCTGTGGTTGGGGTAGCAATTATCTTATCTAGTTGGAATAGCTGAATCTTTAAATACTCTCCTTATAGTGGCATATCTCTTGTTCTTTGACGGTGTGTTCTGCATTTTCTCTTATCTTTCTTGATTTAACAGCTTAGCTTCGTTTTCCTTAACTTCAATGCTTCCAAAGTTTAGCTGTAGTTTTATTATATTTCCTTGGGGTTTCTCTCTCTAAATCATTTCTGATTCTGTCCTGTTCTATTTTGGTGAATATGGATATTCTGATGTTTCCCATAGCTATGAAAGAGGTTATTTCTTGAATAAATATGTTGCAGATCTAAGCCCCCAAGATTCAACCCTGCTATCAGATATCGTTGGAGTTGGAACTTTACCTTGCCTGATACGAGACAATGAGGACAAACGATATTGCTTTTATATCTCAACTCGTTATGGACTGAAATATGAATGCTCTAGTATTTCTAAGATAAAGGTAATGGTTTTATTGGAATCAGTTTGTTGGAAGTAACTATTCTGATCTCTGTCTTGATATATCCCATTGGTATCATTCGTTTTGTTCCATCTCAAATAAGGTGGAGAACTATTATCTGATGTATATATTCAACCATAATCAATTCATTTTCATCTTCCATTTGCATGCTCTCTGTTTTCCTTTGTTTCAGGTTGATTCCTGGTTGGAAGCTTTACAGAGTGATTGCAAGCTCAAGATCTGATTGTACAACACTTGATGAGATAACTAAGAATTGACACGATCTGCTATTGGTAGCAACATCATGTAAATAAAGCCAAAATTAGAAGCAAAAGCATATATCAGTTTTTCAAAAGTTCGACTGCAACTTTTTACTAATTTTTAGCCAGTGTACGGTGTTGAAGTTAGATTATGATAAACACCTTTCAACATACTCTTAGTGTATGTTTGGGGCTGATTTTGTCATGTACAACTTTAAGCTTGGTACCTACGAAAATATAGAAAGCTTGCTGGCTCTTTGTGGACAACGCATTCTCAAAGCGTACAAGTTTTGTACTTATTAATTGCTGGAATTAGATACCTTAATGGTAAGTTCAGATCTTTCCTTACTATTCTTGTTTCTCCTATGAGAAGGATAGCAGGGTAGCAGGCGGAGTTAGGATTTTCATTAATGGGAGTCAAAATATAAAGAAATAAACTCATCAAGAAGTCAAGGGGTGTCATTATATAATATATATACATATTTTTAAAAAAATTATCGAGCTATACAGTGTAATTCTCCGACAAAGGAGTGTCGGTTGACACTCCTTCCTTTTGGTGCATGTGGCTCCGCCACTGGCTATGACACCCTTATGCATTCAGCAGATAGAACATATACCATCTAAAACTGGAGTTAATTCGCTAGATAACCCAATGCCTAATTATTTTATACTAGTCTCAAACACAAAATTTTCTAAAAATTGTTCAATCGCTATTAGTGTGAGAAGATGGAATTGGGCTGAACGATGATAGTAGAAATGAGGAAGACATGATATGTTATTTTTCACTAGTAGCCTCATCATCATTCATCTCCTCAGCTTATTCTTATTTTTCATTTTCGTGATCCTTCACGGAAAAATCATTTTTGTTTAATCAGAGGTAGAAGTTCGTTTATGTAGTACTGTGCTAATGTTCTTTGAAATTTTAATAGCAAATAACCAAACCTGAAATTATACACCTTACTCTTTATTTTGTAGTATCAAAGTATTGACTGGACATAAAATTTAATAAAGGAATAGTGAGTGCGACGCATGAACTAAATACATAATGTATTTTATCGGAACCTCTAAAATATTGCGGCCGTTAACATGTTATGTCATAAGGGAACATGTTAACAAAATTTCAAGTATAAATTTTAAATGACTCAGAGAAGAGAAGAGATCACATAAAACAAAACAAAAAATATGGGTTTTATTCGCAACTCCATAATCTGAGAAAGATTTATCATCCGAAAAGGGAAAAATATGGAGGTTTTGTCCAAGGAACGGTGAAATTAAAAAGCAAAACTGACACAGTCATCGTTCGGGGGTGTAGCTCATATGGTAGAGCGCTCGCTTCGCATGCGAGAGGCACGGGGTTCGATTCCCCGCACCTCCATTTTCCTAGTCTGTCCTTTTTCCTTTTTCCATTTTCAGTTTGGGCCCCGCCCTTTCTATTCCAATGTTCCCTCCCAATAACAACCTCTCGTTCCTAATCTCCAGCTTCAGCAGATATAGTTCGTCTCGTTACACAATCTCAGCATTATCCAAACAGAAAAATCCCACATGACTCTCTGCTTGTTTTCTCCTTCCTTTCCCCGCTTCTCTTTCCCTTCCCACCGCTTCCCAAATTACTATTTTCTCCTCCCTTCTGCCGTCTATCAAAATTATTTCTCGAAAAATCTCCCTTTTTCTTACTGTTGTTCCCCAAAAACCTTCAACTTGAAGCCGAAAGCTTCGTTGAGTGAGGCTGAGGGCGAAAACAAGGTGCAGTCAGAGTTGTTAAATGATGAATTGATTAGTCGGATTTCTGCTGCCAAAGATGCAAGTGAACTACTGGAAATAATATCCCAAAAGACTGGGGAAAACGGTGGTGTTATTAGCGCTTCTGATTGCTGTTTGATTATCTCCGCCGCACTTGATTGTAATAATGCTGACTTGGCACTCTCTGTCTTTGATGCTATGCGTTCCACCTTTGATCCTGGTACATTTCATTATTAGTCCATTCTAGAAAAATTTACACATTACTAAATTTAATAATAATTTAACTTGAACCTTCCATTTTACCTTAATGACAAACTTTTATAACCATACAAAATATTATGACATGATCACAAATGTCAAAATTTCATTTCTTTCTTCAATTCTGTGTTTAGTCAAACTATGTCATGTATAAGTTCAAATGAGGGGGTAATATTTTATGGTTTTCGTTATTCTATTCCGCGAGTTGTAGGAAGTGGGAGGTTTAGTGGTTTTAAAGAAAGGCAAATGCTTGATGGTTCTTCCAAAAGACTTGAGGAGATGGAGGCGGAGTTAGGATTTAAAGTTTATGATTCTGAATTTGCAATCGAACCCATAGCTCGTTAGTTACTGGGTTCACAATTAAGTATCTATATATATTTAATAGATTTTCTAACACAAATACAAATGTCTAAGTATTTCGAATAATGCAAAGTTTTGTGTGTTGTTTGTGACATCTAAGTAAGTGGGAGTTGCTTTCATGGGGTGAACTTTGTTCATTGTTTCCATCTGAAGTTGGAACTTAGATGTATTTAATGCAACGTGACTAAATGACTATTTAACTCGCATGTTGAAGGCAAATATTATTCTTAAGGAAGTGATTCCATGGCCTTACACAATATATCTTGGCGATGAAGCACCTACTATGATCATTGCTTTTTGGTATCAAAGGGAAAAAAACAACTTTTGTGTAACTCAATGACTTGTGAATTTGATGAAAACTTTTTCAAGATCATTAGAAGGTACTCTTATCCGTTTCAAGTTGTTTGACACCATTCTGTTTATATATAACTTTCTCAACTTTCAAGACTTTAAGTTCATTAAATTATCTTAATTTTAAACAATAATGTGAATTTTCTTGAGCAAACTAACATTTCAATCTATTATTTTAATATTTTGTTCCAATATCACTAATACTATAAATAAGTCAAATGAAGATCTTAAACTTCATCTTCATCAAAACATCTTAAAATTCATGTCCCTTAACCTTCATATTGGATGGAATGGTGAGAGTGTGAACTATGCATCCGGCCCCCCCTCCCCGATAGGAGCGGAATCACTGCTGTGAGCAAGCTCCTTAGATAATATAGTTAAGCTTTCAGATATGAGGATGAAATGAATAAAAGATATGGAACTGTCATCGGCTCATCGCAAGCTGTTATGATATGCAGTACTGTCTCTCACTATGATTCTCTTGTATCTTTCCGATCTTTTTTCATTGATATCCCAAATTATTGATTCACTTGACTTGCCCATATTTAAGGGACAACTGGTTTAGACAGAGGCCTGTCCTATGATAGATGGAGGTGGTCAAGGCCAGATGCTACTACATATACCTTGTTAGTTCGTGGACTTGCAACAGTGCTGAGGGTTTCAGATGCCCTTAGAATCATCGCCACTGTTTGTCGAGTGGGCATTTATCCTAGTGAAGAGGTTAGTAATTTCTTCACCCACACCAACTTGCTTTTGTTTTAGTCTGCTCTAAGTATCTTAATGTGTTAGAGTTGTGCACTTTGGATATGATACATAGTTGATCATCTCTCTGTATGAGCACCAAGCCAGTATGAAGAATTTTCTGTGGTAGATTAAATGTATTATCGACTATTCTAGCCAGATAAGTAGTTCATTCTGAATCAGTAATGTCATTACTTTCGGACCTTATAAACCACTTTGGAATTTTGGATGAGCAAAATGCAAGAAATGAACTATGTATTTATAAGTTTATTCACAGGTAAAACATGCTATACAAGAATAGTATGGATCACTTAACTTTCGGCTCTACCCTAGACAGTATAACTATATGAATCATTCTATCTTGTTAACTATGTTTATTTATCAAGATGTGAGTTTGAATCGATAAATTGTTTTACTTTATTTGTAGTTGTGTTTTATTATCAGCAAACTAGCGCACATCTTCCCTGAAAAAATGATAGGACATGGTCGAACAACAGTCAATTAAAAGAGTTGATCTGAAGTCTTATCTGTTTAGCTTGTTGATCTGATGTCATATCTGTTTAGCTTGTTGATCTGAAGTCTCATATGTTTAGCTTATTCTCATATTTTCAACCACCTGTCTTTTAAAGTGCGATGTAGTACCTTCTACCATAAATTCTTGTATTTGCAATTGGCTGAAGGAAAATTACATTCCCCATTTCTCTCTCTTTGTCTCAATTTTCTAATGAAATATGTTTCAATTTCAGTTCTTAATTTAAATGGAATTGTCCTGCATTTAAATGTCTTCCATGCTAGACAATCCCATATACTGTCTTGGGTATAAATGAGTTGTCCTTTTATGTTCTGTGCTATGATACCAATGCAGTCAGAGCAAATTCAAGCCCACTTAGATTAATAAAGTTTCCACTAGAAATCCCAGCACATAAGATACAAATGTAGGCTGTACTCAAAGAACTTTTGTGATCAATTTTCATCTGAATTTTGACGCTCTTCTCACAATAGGGAAAATAAACTTCCTGTCATCTCACTGATATTACTCAAGAATCAGGTATTGGTAACTTTGTCCTTATCAATCACATATCGAAATGTGGGAAGGTATAAGAAGACTCATGCCATTTCAAAAAAGTATAAGAAGACTCATGAAAATATCTTTTTAGAGTTAATTAGAGTCTGGCTCTTTTTACTCGGTTTTTATTGTTGTTTGAGTACTCATAAAGTAACATGAAACTTTGGTGTCTAGCAGGTTCTCTTCGGCAAAGTAGTGCGATGTCCAAGTTGCATGATTGCTGTTTCTGTTGCTCAGCCACAAGATGGTATCCAGGTATGCACAAAAGTACTTAAGATTGTATCGGTTCTTTCACAATAAAATGTTGTTAGTGGTAATTTGAGCTGCTTAGGATCAACCAACGAGTTTCCACAGAAGATAGCATTGGCTTGCTGGCTATACTTATTTACCAGTTTCTGGCCAAGATAAAAAGATAATAATGTCTTGAGGTGGATTTAGAAAAGGCAATTTTAGTAGTCTGTTTCTTATTGTTATGATGAATAGTTTGTTTTTGCTATTGAGAACAGATGCTCCTCTAGATGCAATTTATACTAGGCATTGCTGATCAACCTGGTCAGTTACTGTGTGGATTATGTATAAACAAAGACATTCCATCAGTCTTATGGAATATTAAACCACCTTAACATAATCATTCCAGCAGTTTCTCCACTTTTAACTTCAATGTGCCTCTTTTAGTTTATTTCTGGTACATGACGTAAGAAACCCACTTCTGCAGGTTGTATCCTGTTCAAAATGCCGCTACCAGTATGAGCTCGTTTCAGGCAACATTATTAGTATAGAGTCAGAAGAAATTAGGTTGGTTTTCTTTAGCTACTGTGTGATCCATTCCCTTTTGGAAGTGGTTGTACTTTGTTAATATCGTCGAAAGGAGACTCTGTACCTATTATTTCTAAGAACTTATAAACATATCACCAAAAAGTAAAAAATCCAGCAACACTCAGACAACTGCATGATTGTTTTTACTATTTATTTTTCGATTTTTCATCAAGGGCTGATGCGATTCTTTTTATTTTCAATGCGTAGGTCAAACATATTATTACTAATTTACTCTTGTTCTGATGTTTGTCATGAGAAGTATGTTAGTGTATGGTGTTGATCCTGGGACATTCACTTTTTCTAAGGTTCTCCTCCTGCCGAACGCAGCACGGAAATTCCTGCATGGAGAAGGGGACTAAGATTCCTACCGATGAAGCAAAACATTCCAGCTGCTGTTCATTCTATTGTGGTACATTTCTTTTGAAAGATTGTATATCAGTAGTATTTTCTAGTTTCTCCACCCACCTGGATCTTTTCTACTTTTTCCTGTAATGGAGTTCTTACTCCTATTATTTTGAGACAATTCTTATCGACCAATCTTTTCATATTTCTTAGAAGAGGCTTCTTGAAATCAAATCTAGCACTTTCTGTAGGTGGAGACCCCATCTGGAATGGCACGGACACACAGATTTGCTACTGAAACTGTTGATCTTCCTGCACAAGAAGGTGAGAGAGTGACCATTGCTGTATCAGCACCGCCAAATGTTTACCGAGAGGTGGGTCCGCTAAAATTTAATCCTAAAGCTCCAAACGTCTACCCAGGAGAGCCTTTGTGCTTGACTAACCATAGAGATGGCCGTGAATCACCCTTACTAAGAGCGCCCAAAAAAGATAAAGGCCCATTTTTATTAAACCCTTCTATCCTCGTTCCTCTCCTTGCTGTATTTGCCACTGGAGATGCTGCCTCTGGAATGATAGATCCCAACTTGCCTCAGATAATAACAGTTGCTGCAGTTTCTTCAATCACTCTTGGGGCCACTTTAAATAATCTGGTTTTCCCCCAATTCAGCAAGGTATGCTCTTTTTTTTCTTTTTAACTTCATGGTTGAAGGATGATATCTGAAATCTGTATTCACAAGGTTATTTAAGATTTCGACAAACATACTCCTTCTGGGGTTTCCCAACCCACACGCAAAGGGAAAAGGAGACAGCAGAAACTACAAAGGAAAGGAGAAAACAGAAACTATCTTTCTACACATTCACATTTTGTACTTGCCTTTCTTTTTCCCTATTGCATTAAGTCAGAGAAGTAAAAATTATAGGTTGAGTTTCTTTTTATAGAATGGTCATATTTGCTTTGCTGGAGTTTGTTCCTATACATGCCCAAATTATCCTTTTTATTATAATGATCCTTTCTAGTCTTGTATAGCCTTTATAAAATACTGCAGAAATTCGGCCGAAACTTATTTTTCTCTACTTTTGGTGATAGCTTCCTCAGAGATTAGTTGATACCATTGCAATCAGGCAGCAACTCTTATCTCAGTATGATGTGCTCCAATCACGGATAAAGGAGTTGAAAGTATCTGCCGAGAATGAGGTATACTTCTCCTGTGCAACTGTGTCAAAACACTTGTTCTCTGGTAGCATTTACATCCAACAAGCTCTCAATGAATTTCCTGCCAGGTGCCTGAAAAAATAAAAGGCAGCTGCAATAAAAAAGAAAGAATAAGAACTGTGATATGTTTGCTTAAGTCGCCTTGTGTCACACCTGCATACTTGGGTTGACAGCCACATGGTTTCTCACTTCCTTTGTCCATTGATGACTAGAAGTTTCCAAATAGTAACTAGGGACTAGGGTTAATATCTTGTTGAAAAGCCATTTTGGCCAAATCTACAAAAAAAAAAAAAAAAACTATGCACCCACTGCCACAAAGGAATAGGTGGTGCAGTATAGAAGATTCTTAGTGTCGATTCACAAAGAAATTTTGTCAGTTCAAATCATTCCAACAGCATTTCCATTTTTTTAAGATTTGTTTTTCTGAAAGTCGATTCTCCGCCTCTGGCGCCCTTGGCATAGACGAGACACTTAAACAAAGATAGTAATAAATAACACTTAAATGTTTGAGTTCAACAGCTGTTTTGATGGGACGAAAGCATTTCTATTATTGATGCTCCTGTGTTCTTTCTAAAAATTGTTTAAACCCTTTTGATTTTATACTTCGTTCATTTTATATGTTAGTTCAAAAGTATGCAAACAGGTTCTATAGTGATTGCCTTAAGGGATCTTTATCAATGCTTTTTCTAGGCAAAAGCAATTGTTTAAAGATATTGACTCGTTAGTTGGATATTCCATTGTCACAGCCTCATTCCTCTGTACCCCGCTCTCTCTCTCTCTCTCTCTCTCTCCTCTCTCTCCTCTCTCTCTCTCTCATAAAAAACCTAGTCATTCACTCTTGAGTCTCATCAATGAATTACCTTGTTCTCTGCTATTGCTCCATTGCCCTGGTAACGATTGTCGAGTGAACTTTGTGACCTGCATCTGCCTCTGGTTATACGTATATGGTTCTATTTCTTTTGTAGAAAATTTTAGTTGGCAGTTAGTTTTGTACTTAAAACGGAATTCTTATTTGTTTTAGAAAAAGTAGGAAGCAGCATAATGTTACCATAAAGTCGTGCAAATACCAATGATATTTTTATTCGTAAAGTCCTCTCATTTTGCTGTCAAAATTCTCATGCTCCAGAATTCATGCTTGTGGAACATATGCATGTCCTTAAATATTATTTGTCTCGCTCATTAATTATTATTTAGTTTGCTATCACCTTCCATTGTGTGTTAAAACATGGTCTGCATAAAAAGGCAGTATCTTTTTTATGATTCATCTTTAAACAAGTACAATGACATAGATTTGCATCATTAGTTGATTTCTAGAAGTACTCCGGGATCAATCCCTTGTATGATTTATTGTCTTGACCATGTGTTTTGAAGTAAAGTCTGTTTACTCATTTTGTAGGTCTGGATGTTGGCTCGCATGTGCCAACTGGAAAACAAAATCTTTGCTGTTGGAGAACCTTCTTATCGGTAAAGCCTCTTAAATCTCTTATACCTTTGTTTTTTATTATTATTAACTTATGTTTAGACTAAAATGTGCATGCTTCTTTGTTGCTCATTACAAGGCTTTCTTTATGATTTAAGGGCCCGGAGAAGTAGGGTGAAAAGGGTGCGCGAAAGCTTGGAAAGCTCCCTTAGGAGAAGGATCGAGCTGATTGAAAGCTATGCAAGAGTGAGTTATCTTTCCAGAAATAAACGGTTGGATCATTTTAAAGTCAAATACTACCATGTAACATGAATTCTGGAATTTATGAATAATATGCCTTGTCTATTGCAGATTTCTTCCATCATAGAAATTGAAGTAGAGATGGATTCAGATGTTCTTGCTGCTGAAGCAGCAGGGAATGCGGTAAGGATCATTTTGCTCGAATTTAGACATTCCCTTTTCTACAAACACGTGTAAACTATAGTGGAGGTAGTTATACATATTTCTTTCTTCTTTACTTTATGCAGGAAAATATTGCTGAACAAATACAACAAATAATGGAGCTTGAAAATCTTGAGGAAGTATGTGTCGTTTACCAAAGTACTGTGTTTATTATAATTGCCAGTGTAATTCTGTATGTTATGTTTAAACACCATTTAGTCTTGGCATTGATACTGTAATTCGTCCATTATTGCAGAAATGGAGAATCCAAGCAGAGGCAAACGATGAGGCCGAAAGGCTTCTCAGTTCTGAACCCATAACTACAGAAACGGTTTCAGAAAGATGATAACTACTGTGCATAATTGTACCAAGAGTAAATATCCAACCTTACCGGTTCATTTCATTGTATTTGGCAATTGTTATCGACGTATGCTGGATCAAACAGATGTTCATTTCTGGGTTTCATACGTTATCATTACCAGAGGCTTTCATAAATTTCATGAGAAGTTAGCCAGAGATTCTGAAGTTTTCAATTAGGAATGGTCGTAAAGGGAAGAGAACTTGTATCACAAGGGATTCTCAGAACTCAAAAGTGATCCGTACTTTACGTCTCATTTATCTTTCTTTTGTTGATCTGTAAAGATATTGTTATTGGAAAAAAAAAAACAGAAAAAGAAGAACAACAGAAGATCCATCATGTAGATTCTTTGGCGATTATTTGTGTAATTCTTGAACTTCTCTTGCAAGTAATCTTTTGAAGTTGGTACTTTTTTAGTTTATCCAAGCAAAATTTGTAGAAAGATGTTTACAAGTTTAAAAATTCTGAAGTTGTGGTTTGTATGTATATTTCAAGTGAAGTTGTTCAAATCCTCGACTTTTACCTACAAACCTTCAATTTGTCGATCTTTTTCTCTCTTTCTTTTTTCCAGAAAGTAACTATCCAAAATGAAGAGAATGTTGTTGAGATAAAATTCCGACGTTCCACCATTTCTTCTCTTAGTATTTACTTTTCTTATTTCATTTTATATAACATTCTTCATATTTTTAATTTGTTTCAAAACGAATGACATTTGTTAATATTGATTTTTTTTAACTTTGGTCTTTGTATTTTATCTTTAATAAGATATTTTGTATTCACAGTAAAGTCATGACATATTTATAACCTGTTTGGCCAAGTTTCACCAAGCTGAAAAACAATTTTTTTCCAAAAAAAATGCTTTTTTTTATTAAAGTTGAAGTGTTTGGCCAAGCTTTTAGAAGGAAAAAAAAAAATGCTATTGAGTAGAAGCAGAAGCAAAAGCAGAAAAAATAGTTTCTTCCCAAAAGCACTTTTGAGAAAAATACACTTATAGCCTGTTTGGTCAAACTTTTAAAATCAGCTTATTTTGATAAGTGTTTTTCAAGTAATTTTCAAAAACGTACTTTTGGTGATAAGCAGTTTGTGTTTGGCTAATTAATTTGAAAAGTACTTTTGAGCAGTAATTAGTGTTTAGCCAAGCTTTTAAAAACTGCTTCTAAGTGTATTTTTCTCATAAATTCTCAGAAAAGTGCTTGGAGAGAAGCTACTTTTTTCTGCCTCTCAAAAACTACTTCTGCGTCTCCTCAAAAAGCACTTTTTTCCTACTAAAAGCTTGGCCAAACACCTCAATTTTTGGAAAAAAAAAAAAACTTTTGGCCAAAAAAAGCATTTTTGGCCCAAAAAAAAGCTTGGCTAAACGGGCTATTAGAAGCACTTTTTAAAAAGCTTGGCCAAAGCCACTAATTGTTGCTTAGAAGTGTTTTTCAAATTAATTAGCCAAACACAAACTGCTTCTCACAAAAAGTACTTTTGAAAAAAGCACTTTTAAAAAAAAGCACTTCTCAAAATAAGCTGATTTTTCCAGCTTAACCAAACATGCTATTAATATCACATATGTTGAGAATATTTTTAGCTGTACCAAATTATTTTTCTTAAACTTTATGCTCAAATAAATAAAAAAATAAGAAATTAACGTAAATAGCCGCTCATCTAATAACTTAAATTAAAACTTGCCGAAGATTGTATAATATATATAATTCATATATAATATATAGATAAGAGGGTATAATCCGTACACACACTGATGAGTTTAAAATTACTCAACATTTAGACCTTCTTTGTTTCTTGGATTAGGTTGATTTGATAAGAATTTAGCCTGAATTGTGGCCTAATATGTTACTTTTCAGTGTAGGTGTTGAAGAGATGATCAATGGATAGATAATATACGAAGTGGGAGAAAAATGAGCTGAGGAAGGAAGAAAAGAGAAGTGCGGCAGCGCAATTGAAGCTGTGAACGCGCACAAGTCACAGGCGGTCTGGAGGTTATGCGCACCCATATGCGTGGCAGCGCACGTCCGCCTCCAAGAAGTTTAGTCAGGCTTATTTTTGTAATTTCCTGGAAAATTTTCCTTGACCTATATGAACCCTAAGCTCGTCCTAGAGGAGGTATCTTAGATTTTGGAGCAACTTTTGGGGAAGAAAAAGGCAATGAAACGACATAGACTTTGAATACTTCATCTGAATCATTCAATACGAAAGTTTGTTTGAATTTGTGGGTTGTAATGTTTTCTTGTTCTCTTAATACTCTTGTGATGAACAATTTCTCCACTTTGGGGTAGTCCTTCTTAGGGTTATTGACAGATATTGTGGCTTGATTATTATTGAGGATTTGATTTCTGTCAGCTGCTTGAATTTGTTGAAAGAGTTTTAAATTGAATTACAAATTTATTTGTCGTTTTACTTTAATCGGAAGAGAAGATTATCATTGTGTTATCTTGTTTGGGTTAATTTCACGACTCTCGTAGATAATCGAAAGAGCTTGTAGAATTATCAATTGACCCAATTTAGAGAAATAGTCGAAAGACGTTCTTCATAAGATCATTCATTCAACGCTTCATAACACTTGTCATTAGGTTGTTTGACGGAATTTTCATTCACTTGGAAGAAGAATTTGAATCCTTAAAATTATTTATTGAAATCGAAAGAGTCAATAGAACTTAAGAGTGCTTAACACAGAATTATCTCGAATAATAGTTGAGCACATATCTTTGTCAAAGCCTTTATTTCTCTCATCGATATTCAATCGTTGCTACTTAGCTATCCAATTTTCATTATTCATTCCTAACTGATAATATTTGTTTTTACTCTTAGTTTGTTGATACTCAAATTTAAAGGTTTATTTTTCTGAATAGTATTAAACTAAAGATTTATTTGAATATTGTTTAAACCAAACTTTGTGAAAACGATTTAATACTATATTATTTTTGACTAGCGAACCTAAATTTTATACAACGATTTTACACTTGTCACACACACACACACATATATATATACACACACACACCTACCTGTTAAAAAAAATAAACATTGAATCTAATTAGTTATTTGTCTAAAAATCCTACGTAATAAAAAAAAAAAAAAAAAAAAAAAAAAAAAAAAACAGATGTGATACTTACTTTTCTTTCTGCGTCGGTGGAGGGAGGGGTGATGATAGGGTTTCACGTGGCCAATTCTTCGTGACAGGCAAAAAGGAGGAATCAACATTTAGCTAATTATTACTAATGCTACGTGACAAGCGGACAGTTAACAACAACGACAAAAGGCTTAAACCCCATGAATGATTGACACCTACATCTTTTCCCAATTCAGATTATTTTATTTGGGAGCGTTAATTGATTCACTAGCTTGGAGATCCATAATTGTTGGAAAAGAAACAAGCAAAGATATTTCGATGATCCAAAGTCTTTTTATATTATTGAAAATATTTCAGGAATTTCAAGAGCGGTCAATCTCTTGATTTTTTTTTCCCGCTGAAAGTGTTATCTTCTATTTTATCAATCTATGATTTGATTCTTATTTTTTCCTCTAAAATTATCTCTATTTAATTTTATGCTGTCCTCCAACAGTGAAAAAGGTATTGTAGGGGAATAATCTTGCTGATAAAAAAAGATGCAAGTTCCTTTTTAGCATATTCTTTGGTTATTGATCATGTTGTAAAAAGATGCGGGTACCCTCATTAAACAATAGCCTCGTAAATGAATACAGGGCACAGCTGCAATAAAATATGAAGTACTAATATATGATTTTCTCTCTGTCCCAAATTATGAGATATTTTTTTCTTTTTGAGTTTCAAATATTTTTATTTTAATCATATATTTGAATATAAGATATATATTTAAAATTATATAAAAATACTATAAGTCATAATAATAATAATTAATAATATATATAAAATTATGATCAAAATATAACTTATTCGACTCTTGAAATCCAAATAAACAATAGATCACTGAAAATAGTAAAGTGTTAAAACAGCCGGCAGATACTAATCATTTCCCCAATGCCGCAGAAGTTGACAAAACCTCCTCTCTGGCCATTCTCTTCCTCTTTTTTCTTCCTCCTCAAAAGTTATAAAGTTAAACCAAACGAGACATCGAGTAATACACGAAAATCAATTTAGTTTGATTTACTGTTTAAATTTTAATAATTCGACAAATGCTTAATTTATTTCAAAATAATGAAAAGAAAGGATTGTCTTCCAAGAAATCTTGTGGCCATAAAGAGTACGTATGTGATAAAGGATAAAATGAAAAATTTAATGCCATAAATTTGAATGATACTTTTGGTATGCACTAAAAAGTTTTTATTTATTGAAAATTATGTACTTAATTAAATACTCTCACATTAAAATAAATAAAATATAAAACAACATACCTAAACTGAGATATAAATTTTACCAATATTTTTTATAACAAAAATGAAAAAGAAAACACTTGATAAATAAAGATGCACAATTTATACATAAATTATTTCTTCCTGATCAATCCAACAAAACAATCTACTAAGAGCTAGTTTGGCCAAGTTTCTGAAAGGTAAAAAATACATTTTTTTTGGTTAAAAAAATACTCTCCACTATAAATAAATCATTATATATATAATGATATATTCATATCATCATTTAAATAATAAGTAATATCACATACCTATTTTTGCTTTGGATAACTGTAAATTTTACATTGTTTAATATTTTGCAAAAAATAGTCTTAAATAAAAATAAAGAATTTTGAACAGCAGGATGAGACGAGAGGGCTCCAGGAGTAAAGTGATATTTGAGACAATAAATGTGCATTCATCTCCATTACTCCTTTACCCTTGCAGTTTTCAGATCCCCCAATTAACGAAAGAAGACACCTCACTGTAATATTGGTGATTGGTATGTGAAATTACAAGAGTAAGTGGAGTGAAAGCAGCCGCCGATACAAATCCTTTTTTCCCAGAATACTACCGACGTGATGAAACCTCCTCTCCACATGGCCCTGCCCTTGCTCTATTTTCCTTAAAACTATTCCTTTTTCACATATTCTGCCACCCAATGACAGTCCAGAGCTGACCAAATTCCCTCTTCATTCTCACTAATCACCATTATAAAAATTGGACTTTGGACTCCCTTCCCGAGTCTCATTCTTTTTTTCAAAAACCATAACATCACATTCTCTTCTCCAAACCCAGAATCGACACCATATATTTCGCTTTGTTTTTGAAATTCTGATTTGGATCGATGTCGAAGAATATATTAGTGACAGGTGGAGCTGGGTACATTGGGAGTCACACGGTGTTACAATTACTGCTGGGTGGTTACAAGACAGTGGTCGTTGATAATTTGGATAATTCTTCTGCTATTGCTATCAAAAGGGTCCAGGAACTTGCGGGTCAATTTGGCCCTAACCTCTCCTTTTACAATGTACGTTCCCTTCTCCTCATCTATAATCGTGGGTTTTGTTGAAAGTGTGGAGTCACATATATCTGGGTGTAAAGATTGGATTCTTATTATAAAAGATTGGGTTTTCATTGTAAAGCTTGGATTTTTATTTGGTTTGGGTTGAATTTTTTGAATTGATTTATTGTTGCATCTGTGTTTTAATCTACTGTGATGATTTATGGTTTATCATGTTTTTTGCTTCTTCCGATGTTAGATGTGTACATTTGTGTACTTGGATTAGACAAATAGCTAACACTGCAAAAGCTTAAAGTGGAAATTAAATTCAGAAATCTATTGAATTTGGTAAATTTGGGGAAATTCTCTGCTCGAAAGTATTGAGTTTGTAGTCTTTGTGGTCAATGAAGTGGGAGGAGAAGCATGAAGTGTCAGGCTCAAACTCCCAGCAGAGGCAAAAAAGCACTAGTTAAGTTCTTCTTATCTCCTTTGCCTTGGTGATCAGAGTTCTCCGATAACCTGTGCCGGTGGGAAAGCAGATACCCGGTGGAATAGTCAATGTGCGTGCAAACTGGCCCGAATGTCACTGTCATAAATAAAAACAAAGTTTGTAATCTTCGTGTCATTTTCTGTTTCAAACGCTGTTAGACAGTATTATAGGATGTTTTCAAGCCTCAGGCACTTGATAGTTTCTTTATTTCTTGCATTTAAGTTCCTGATTTCTATAGTTTTGTCTTAAACTACAGATAGATCTGCGTGACAAGCCTGCAGTTGAAAAGCTTTTCGAGTCTAACAAGTAAGTTATACCATGTTAGTTGCAAGGATAATGATACTTTAATTCTGAATTTTTCTTGTACAATCTTCCTCTTTGTTCATCACCATTCCGTTGTTATTCTAGCCAATGTTGTTTTTATCTACGGCACAATAAGCCGAAAACTTGATAAACATTTTCATGAATTATATACTGTTGACCGGAAAATATGCTCTTGTCTAGCACTTTCCAACAGGATGGTTGAAGTGTTTATATTTGTCTATTGCTTCCCTTGCTTTACGTTATTTGTTTACTTCAACATCAGTTTCATATGTAATGCAGGTTCGATGCTGTTATCCATTTTGCTGGATTAAAAGCAGTGGGTGAAAGTTGCCAGAAGCCTTTGATGTATTATAACAATAATATTACAGGTACAATTACCCTGCTGGAAGTCATGGCAACGCGTGGATGCAAAAATGTATTTCTCTATACTCTTTTGATTATATTAATTATGCATCTTTTCTCCCTTGCAAATTATTGTATTTACTGGTTTCTGTCGTCAACTCTTCAGCTTGTGTTCTCATCATCATCTACTGTCTATGGCTGGCCAAAAGAGGTTCCATGTACTGAGGAATCTCCCATAAGTGCTGCAAATCCTTATGGAAGGACAAAGGTATCTTTTGAGTTGTCTCATCTGGTCATTTCAGTGCTCAGCTTATTTTATGAGTGAATTTCTGTGATTCTAAAATTCAAACGTATTTCATTGGCTGCCTCTCCATTGAGGTGCTGAGCAGCCAAGTTATATACCACCTGTCCTTTTCTTTTAAAGGAGGGAGGGGTGTGAGAGGAGTCTGTGCTCTTTCTTTCCTGAATATCAGAATTCTGGTTATGCATATGCCATGTGTTTATACTCAAAGCTAAGTAGACTTAATTTTCAGCTCTTCACCGAAGAAATTTGCCGGGATGTCTACCATTCTGATCATGAATGGAAAGTCATATTGTTGCGGTACTTCAATCCTATTGGTGCACATCCAAGTGGCTATATTGGTGATGATCCGCGTGGAATTCCAAACAACCTTATGCCCTTTGTTCAACAAGTTGCTGTTGGCAGGAGATCAGCACTGACAGTTTATGGAACTGATTATCCAACAAAGGATGGTACAGCGGTATGTCTCAATTTTCATTAGCCAATCCTTAGCTATTATTATTATTATTAATGTGTTAACTTCTGATACTACTATTATGTAATGATTTTTTTTCTAGATTATCAGTTTTTTTTAATAAGTGTTCTAGATTATGAGAAATTAGCTCACACAAAAATTTGGAGTCTTTGACCAGCTGCATGAAACTATGAGTCCAAATGAATGTGGACTCTCTTGCATCTTACTATTTTCTTGCTCTTTCTCTACCATGTACCTCAGAATAAAATTAGAAAAAGGACGCATGGCCACTTCTCTTTCTTATTCAATCGTTAGTTAGTTTGTAGGAAAAAATTGAGGTGCGCCGAGAGTTTTGTAGTTATGATAATGGGAAAAAATGTGGCTGTCGTTTGCCTGAACATATGACTGATCATGTGGCAATATTTCAGGTGCGTGATTACATTCATGTTGTTGATTTAGCAGATGGCCATATTGCTGCCTTGCAGAAGCTGTTTGATCCTTCGACAGGTGAGTACTTGCTATTTCTTGATTCTTATTTTACTTCTCTGTCTAAGTTATCTGGTGCTAATTTTCCCAGCAGCTTCTGAGTCCATGACCACAAAACTCTATTCCTTTTCTTTTCTGAAGACCGTTTGCCCTGAAAGATTTTTTTCAATTCTTCTGTTGATTCTTGTTCCCCGTGGCATGGTTAAACATGAGTGTGTCACTAATATCCTAGACAGATAGTATTATGTGAGAAGCATCAAGTTTTGATCTGGTGTGATCATATTGTTCTGCCATGCTGCTTCTATTTAACTAAATCATGTTCTAGTTTGGCTTGTCTTTGCATTTTCTAGGGCAATGGTGTTTGGATATCTCCGGAGACATTATTCTTATTGTATGATGAAGCAGTAGTAAATCTATCTAATAGGCCAAGGTGGAAAATTTCTCTCTGCCTGGTGTGGATTCTACCTAAGATTTGCTAATTCATTTCAGGCTGTGAAGTTTACAACCTGGGAACTGGGAAAGGATCGTCAGTCTTGGAAGTGGTGTCAGCATTTGAGAAGGCATCAGGAAAGGTAGTGTACTTTTGGAATCAGTTCGGTTAATCCTTGGGCATCATCTCTGTAGGAACACCCAAGTTCAGTGAGTTAAACTTTTATAAATGGAAAAAGAGACATAAGTCACGCATTCAAGGAAGAGACTTTGCCTTATTCACTTACGTAAATAGAGGGCGTTATAAATTTCATTGCTAATTATAATAATGGTGAGTGTGATTTTTTTCTTCTTAGATCAAATTAGAATGAAATAGATTGTCTGGATGCATATTGATAAGTTATTAAAGTTAAGCCTCTTTAGTGGGGTGCCTGTTTAATTTTTCTGATCTGATACGCATGCCTGCAAATTTGGATGAGTGCTAGAGTTGCTTCTAGTTCTTCTCATCTGGGAAGAAATTGGACACACTTCTCTTATAATTGAACAGCTTTATTTGGTTCACACATAATTCTAGCTCTTTTTATATCCTCACTGACCGATAGTTATGTTACTGACCATCCACTTTGTGCGGAAATGCTTTGCTCATTATGGAACATTCTAGTAGTAACTGTAGCAGTAATTAGTGTTTTTGGTGCACTAAATACCTCCTTATTCTGCTTTTCTAGAAAATTCCACTGGTGATGTCTGGTCGACGGCCTGGGGATGCTGAAATTGTATATGCAGCAACAGAGAAAGCAGAACGGGAATTGAATTGGAGGTAAGTGATAATAAAAAATATATCAATCTGTTTACCTGTCTACAACAACAACAACAACAAACCCAGTAGTTTCCCACAAGTGGGGTCGGGGAGGGTAAGATGTACGCAGCCTTACCCCTAGCCCTGGAAGGGCAGAGAGGCTGTTTCCGATAGATCCTCGACTAGAGAACAATCTGTTTACCTGTCTACATACACCAAATGTCTGGTCTTTAATCGTCTAATACTTAACTGCTTGTTGAGGCGGTAAAGCCTGATAATGCCCCTCAGCTAGAACTGTCCTGCCTCCCCTTTCTCTGTGACATATACTAATCCGCTTTTGATATGTTTTGTGCTAAACGTCCAGCTTATTTTTCAGGGCAAAGTATGGCATTGATGAGATGTGCCGCGATCAGTGGAACTGGGCCAGTAAAAACCCCTATGGCTATGAAGGATCTGAAGAATCAAACTAACAGTGCAGTATACTCCTTTAACTGCAATTCTTTTTCATGATCGCATCATTCCAGCTGTTGGTTCGTTTGTCCTTACTGCTAATCACCAACATGTAGACCATCAATCTTTTTTCGGGGTAAGGATTCCACGTATATTACTAGGATTACACAATGGTCGGAACATTTATATTTTTTCTAACTGGAGTTCCGAAGCAGAGTGGTGGAACTTTTTCCGCATGAAGAAACAGGGATAGTTGATGAATAATGGAGTAGCTCGTTTAGCTGAAACCTTATAGTGGCATTTTATTCGTTCTTTTATTCTTTTGTAACTAGCAGCATTATAACCATATTTGTTTAAAGAAACTATTTATATTTCTTGCTTCAATTATTATGCTGGTCTACTGTGTAAGCCTGTTAAGCAATTTGCTGGCAGTATATCTTCTATTTAGTAGTTGGAAAGTGTAATATGCTCAAGGATGAACATGCCTACAACTCACAGTTGATTGTGCAGCTGACTGGTTTAGAGTATCCATTATAATATCTTGTAACCCCATGTGAAGTTGTGGTTTATCTGTCACCAGTAAGTACCACATTCGACCACCTATTTCATAATCATGTCAATGCCAATGTTTGGTTTTATTCAGCTTAACTAAAGGAAAAGGAGTTGTGCTGGCCTCCTAGGCGTGCAACACTAAGTTTTGTTTTATTCCTTTTTTATGCAACACAAAGTAATTCGAGTCAATTCACACTAGACCAATGATGAATAATTATTTTTCTTGGAGGTATTAAATACAAGTCCATGAATGAGCGAACTAAAGGTTGCATTCATGGTTAAAAATCTTTCGGAGAAATCGCTAAAAAAAGATTGAACATGTGGGAGGATTTGACCGAATTTTGCTTTCATTTCACCGTATGGAGCACCGAGTTACTTGACTTATAATAGAAAGGTCCAGGAATTAAAGATTTTGTTAAATCCTCTTGACATTTATTATGCTGTCACTACTACTTGACAATTTAAATTACATTAAAGGTCTCATTCGAACTTGAAATACAATTATTCTAAACAAGAACTCGACACTGCAGTTTAGGCGGCTAGGAAAGCTCGTTGGACCTGCCGTCAGGCAAATAAATAATTGAATGTTGAAAGGGGGCCCTAAACAAAAAAGGAGTCCAGTTCCTTTGAAGATCTGTCATTTGTTGGCTGAATGTATCACTTGCATGGTTTAAGATTCCATGGGTCACATTGTTTATACGAGGAACAAATGAAGAGTTTTAAGGATGATTTCAATCACTTTGTTGATTCAGAAGGCTCTCAAGTAGACTCACATCTTAAATTAGAAATAGCCGGCGGAGGTGTGTAATATATGTATTATTCATGTATAATATATGTATAATTATGTATAATCTATGTATACCCGCTATAAAAAGTAAACATTGAATCTGACCAGTTATTTGTGAAACAATCCCAAAATAATAGCCCCACCGGGATGGGCTGTTGCAAGCAGATCAAGCCTCTTGCCCTTCTCTAGTCCAGGCTCAGCCTGATCCCTGTTTGTGCGGACTCCATCTCTAGAACAAAGTCACCTTTGTTGAGTGAAGTTATCCATTAACCATAACAATTTGTAGTAAATTATTCTGCATTTTAATCCATTAATAAGTATCCCAAACAGGAGTTGCTACCACTACATTACCATTAATTTATTTATTTATTGAGGAGTTTTTGTATCTCTTTGATCCATTAAGTATTCTGAACCAGAACAGTGTCGCTACCACGAATCAAACCACTAGACTGCTATAATTCATTGTGGGATATTCATTCGTGTTTTGACTTATTAGGTTCTTAAACTAAAGCAGAGAGATAGTGTCTGCAGTTGCATCAAAAAGTCCTTGTTACTTTGAAGGAAAGGATCAGAGCAGAACAAAGAACTAGCATTTAAATCAAGTAACTCCATTTAACTAGTTATTATAACTTCTCTCCCATATTAGAGAAACCATCAAACTTATAATGAGCAGAAGTTAAAGGAAACAGGTTTTCTTGCCGATAGACGACATAGTCAGTCATCCACCTTTTGGTACTGCCTTCAGTTCCATCTACATATTATGGACTGGTCACTGTATACATACAACAAATACATACTTACAATTATAGAGAAGATTTAATTCTTTATCTTCTCAAGCCTGATATCAATAAGTTTGGAGACTGCTTCAAGAAATGCAGCTTCACTCGTGCCAGGAAGTATGGAATCTTGAGCTTCATTAACAATCTCCTCAATAACAGATTCCTTGTTCAATGTTTCTCTGCACATAATGCTTCCTATGGTAAAAGGAGTAAGTCCTCTCTCTACTCCTTTCTTCAGAAGCATGGTCGAAATACGAAGAGTACGAGCACATTCAATAGACAAATCCCATCCACATAACTTAAGAAGTGCAATGTCTTCTTCAGCATCCAATGATTTTATGTAGTCAATAGTTTCCAATGAGTAAGGAAGCCGGGCTTGTGGCCAATAAAGCCAATCCAATGTGCAATCTTCAAACTGCACGACACATTTATTAATACGAAGTCAAGATTCTTACAACAACAACACAACCAGTATAATCCCACAAGTGGGGTCTCGGGACTGTAGTGTGTATGATAGACCCTGGGCTCAACGGAAGCATGTATAATCAATCACAACAGAAGAGAGAGAGAAATGCAGTAGTGAAAAAGTCAAAGAAGCAGCAATACCAACAAGATAATAGAATACAAAAACAAGCATCCAGGTAATAATAGAAATCTAGGAAAAAGTCAAGACTTTTAAGAGAAGAAATTTCACTCTATAGCGCTATTATAGATGGTATTAATAACTTATGGAAGTGCAAGTTAATACTTCAGAAATTAACATCAATTCTTATCTTTAGAGACCTCTAAGTAACTCGAGTGGTGAAATTTAGATCTAATAACAAGAGCGGAAACATCAAATTGAACCATTTTCTATTTCAGGCACATCATACAGGGTAAATATTTAGCTGTTATACAGCGTAACCATAATTTTGTAAGCCTCCAAATTCATCGCATGTAACATTCCTGCAGAGAACAAACTACTTGAAACTTTTAAGTACTTCCATATATACCTAAACAATCAATTCACCAGATAAAGAATTGGAACTCTGAAATTTTTCTCTTTGAGTTCTAACCACTTTCTAAATCACCAATCATCAATTTCATGAAAGTTGAATGATAGCATTCAAAAGACCGTTCAAACAGCCTTTAAGAAAAACAAAATAAGCCCTTACATGTTCAGGCAAGCAGTAGCCGTGGTCTATTGGAGTAAGCACAATTCGCCCTTCTTCTCCATGCCTGCTGATTAGTATGTTCCCAGCATGCCTATCTGCATTAGCAGTTCTTATGTCGAAGACAGTGATCTTATGGACCTCTTCCACAGGAAAATCCCTAGGACCAATATCCTCACAATTCCCTTCATTCTTCATAAATAACTGCAGTGAGCCAACCTTAATGTACTTAGCCAACCACTCAAATCCATCCGGATGGTGAAACCCTTCGTGCAAGCACTGAACCATAACCGTGGGGGCCACACCTGAAAAGCCGATCTCCCCTTTGTACAACGAGCGACTCCTCCCCGGGGCCTTTGGATGATCCAGTAAGAAGGCTGCAACCTCTCTGAGTGCACCTTCTCCTACTTTAGTTCCCCTCTTTAATCCTTCACCATTGGATGATAATGGTAATCCTTGAGGATTCTTCACAGCTAAGGGTTCCTCATCTATAGGTTTAAATACAGCAACATACTTGTCGCCCGAGACATCTTGCATGAAGTAAGTCCCTCCTGAACCTTCGGACGATCTAATGGGCGCCTTTCCATTTGCCAAACCATTAAATGCACAGGTAATCATATCCCTAATGGATGAAGGCAGTTCAATATTATTCGGATTGAGAATCATTGGTTCGACAAAACAATCACTTTTATCAGGTGATGATGCACTATTTCTATTTCCATCACAATGTACAACACCCCCTCCTCCTCCATCTCCTCGTCCTTCATTCCAATTAGCTGCAGCGACAGAGAGTTTAACATCCCTCTCGAGATGCTTAGCCCGAACTTTAGCACTATTTTTCTGAACCACCAAATGAAGCACAGCATCAGTAGTACTAGTAATATCATGAATGAGCCTCTGATCCTCAAGCTTCTCTCCATCACAGAAAAACTCCTGAACCTCAAGCTCCTCGCCAACAAAATCTTTCCCTATTTTCAAAATATTACGCTTTAAGTACCCAACATTCTGTTGTCTACCAACATGAAATTCAAATTCCTTCCCACTAGTGGTCCTAACATTGATAACAAGCAAATCAGATAGGTTAAGAACCAAATGCAAAACATTCCCATCAGTGACACCATAGTCCTTAACAAGAGAATCATTTCTTGATAACCCTCTTCCTCCAAATACTAGCTTCTGTGTCTTCACTACAAACCCTTTACTTGTTTGAATCCTAAGCTTCACTGACGCGATTGAATCGGATTCCAATACACGCATTGGAATCACTGAACACGCGGCAGTAATGTATATTAGAATTGATTCATTACTGCAATGGTCCAATGGGCCATTGTTGATATGCCTATTAGCCTGAATAGGACTCAAAGCCACATCAACAGCTGACATTTTGAATGTTAGGACCCCCTTTTCTTCAATATATCAAACAGGGCATTAATATCTGTGCAAAATGCAGCAGAATATGCTATTGCTCTAATTATCAAACACCTCTAGTTACGCAAACACACACACAAACACACACACACCCAAAAAAAAACTATGGAATAAAGGTGAAGATCAAGAACATGATGATCAAGAAGCTCAAAAGGCAAGAGCTTCCGATTAATTCTTGTAAAAATATGTACCTTTTCCTCTCTTTTTTTCCTTTTTTTCCTTCAGGAAAATTCACGTACTAATTAAGATATGCTTCAAATTCAAGACCACCCCTTAAAAATTTGACAAGGAAAATGTATGAGGAGAGTGGGAGAAGAATGTGAAGAGTGATGAGAATGTTGGGTTTTGCGGGGGGGGGG
>MCJB01002925.1:65022-105431 GCA_002018475.1 Nicotiana obtusifolia
GGGGGGGGGGGGGGTTGCTTTACTGAGAAATAGGAATTTGTTTTTCTTGTTTTTGGCAAAGGAGGGTACGTGGATTCTTTACCAGTGGGAAAGAATCAAAGGGAAATGAGTTGATAAAAATGATTTTATATATTACCACTGCTGAGAAGATGATGATTTGGAAAATTAGTTACCCATTTTTCTTCTTTTTTTGTTGTTATATCCGAAATTGGCTATAATTTCTTTCTGAAATGGTTCAAAAATGGTTCCCGGTTTCTTCGTCGCGCTTTTATTAATCTTTTTTTTTTTTTTTTTTTTTTTTTTTTTTTTTTTTTAAAGTTTCAATTAAAAGATGTCGAGAGAGTGGAGCCGTTGGCTTAGCAGTTTGGTTCTGACTCCATTTCTGAAAAACGAGGTAGAGCTTTGTCACTAACGATACTAACGGTCTTACTGCTGTGAGATTTAACTTCGTGGAAGGCAATGCTGTACTACTTTTACCCTTTTACCCCTCAAGTCATTATTGGTTTAAATTTTATAAAAACATATAAAATAGAAGGTTAATCTTCACATTTATGCATTAGTAACCTTCCACAAACTAGGTGATAGTACATGTATATACTTGTCACCACATGTACAAATTTACGACTAGAGCTTAAAACATCTTTTTTGACAAATTTAACAAATATCAGAAAATCATGCTTTTATAAAAGGAAAGATGATTGAAATGAAATTGCCATGAGTTCCAGCCATTTTACCTCAGTTGACACATTATTGAAGATTTATCAATTTTCATTTGAAAAAAATTTGCAAAGACAGTTGACACAGGAGCTACTAACATTATTCTAAATAATATAAGCATTTGAAAAAGAATCAAATCATTTTATTTGATTCAGTATATCTATTAAATTATTATCATCTACTTTAATTATTTTTCTTAATACTTTTAATTTGAATAAGTCTAAACTAACACTGTCATATTGACTATTTCCTTTTAAGAAACTTTCACGGGGCATTTTTTTTTTTTTTTTTTACATTTTAATCATCTAGATCTTAAATTTTCACTATAAAATAATTTTTTTTTGCATACTCTCTAAATTTGTTATATATTTTGAAGTGAAAAATAGATATGGATAAGAAGTAGGAATAATCAACTTAAAAAGATTTTTGAGATTTTGTCAATTTATTGTCAATATTCTGGTAAAATTATTTTTTTTATACATGTTCACGTTTATTACGGCATTGTGCCATCAAATATAGTAGTAACACTTTTAGTTTTTGATGAATTTCTACTAATTTAAATAAAATATCTCTTATTTGTGAAGTTTAATATGAGACCAAATAATCAATTTTGATTTAAAGAAGAAATCCGCTGTCCTATTACTTATAAGATGGGGCCCCAAATATATGAGGCCTAAAGCCGTAGCTTCACTTGTCTAGAGGGTGAGCCGGGGCAGTGGCTGATCTACACGGTGTAATGATGGATGTTTTTTACCAAATTTAGCAAATTTTGTATAGATAATTATAAAAATATTTAAATAATATTGAATGAGCATTTATGACTAAACTCTTTTTTCTCTTTTCTTTTAGAATTTTTATCGTGCACTTATAATTTTACAATTTTAGATTCGTCACGGGCACCAAGCTGCCCTTTAAAGATGATGAAATGATGTATCCACGAGCTTTTATCTACTTTCCTTTTACAATCTTTGAGTCAGCATTGTAACCTAAAAGGAAGAAGATGAAGTGAATCCATACAGTGAACCTTGTAGCTCGATCTAGCTCAGAAAGCTTAATGTCTCTACTGCCCTCCCATAAAACTTTATTTGTACCTAGTGTTTTGCACCAACTCGGCGAGGATACAAGATATATGTCTTTCACATATAGTTATCACTAAATTACAGTTAATTAATATATATATATATATATATATATATATTATGCTGAAAATCATTTGCATTCTCCAAGTTTGTTTTAAAAATCAAACTCATCCTTCAACTTTGAACAATTATCATTCTCCTCCTCGTATCAAAGGTGACTTCTTAAAATGCCTATTTTACCCTCTACAATTTTTATCTCTTATTTTTATTCTTTAACTTTATGATTTTTTAATATTAATTTATGTTATCGACTTACCTATAGACAAATTAAAAAAATATTTTTGAAACCAATAAAGAAGTGAGAAGTAGTAGTCAAGCATATAAGTTAATGATGTTCAATAGTGAAATAAAATGAGAAAAATAAGAAATTACAATAAATAATTTACTTGTATCAGTAATTTTATTAATAGCCATCAAAACTCAATCTGTTTATAAAATTGAGAATAAAAGAGAGTGAAAATTTTATAAATTATGCAATGCATGTAATAAAAAATAATGGGCATAAAATAGAGGTAAATTTTATAATTAATTTGCAAAAATTATCTATTTACACTTACATGAACTTTAATTATAATTTAGAAAAAATCTAGTAAAAACAATTAAACCCCAAAAATTTATATACACATAGAGAATAATAAAAATAGTGGAACTCCAAATCACACACACATCGACATACATTATATGCATTTTAATAAACATAATATTAAAATAATAATAGTAATACAGTAGCAATACATTTTCTAATAATTTGATAATATAATTATTTTATTTATAATGTTAGTGAACTTAGATTAAATTATATAATAAGATATAATATTTTTAACTTATGAATAAACACTTGCATTACAAAATATCTAAATAACATAAAAAGGTGTTACATATATGGAGAATTGAAAATGTCAAGGATAAAATAGATATTGCATAGGATGAAAGAATGAAAATGACAATTGTTCAAAGTTGGAGGATGAGTTTGATTTTTAAAGTAAACTTGGGGGAAAATAATTTTCACCCTATATATTAGTATGGTTTTGGTATACATATCTGGTCCGAATAAGTTCCAAAAAATACCAAAGAAAAAGATTTTAACTCAAAAGTATCCGTTCTTTTTTGTTTCACTAAACCACAAAAATAAAGTATTTGAAATAGGAGTAATAGAATAAAGTAAGCTGTGTCTCCATATTCTGAAGATGGAAAAAGAAAACGACTGAATTTATATGTCATTTGGGAGAAAAGAGATAAAAGGAGTCTGTGGGAGCATAAAATATTAGAAAGTGAAAGTTGATAAATATATGTATGATACTTTCTAATGTTTCCCCACTCCAGTGGATCCTACATTCAAATAATTCAGTAGCGTAACACATCATCACATATCTTAAAGGAATTATTTACTAATTGCTTTTTATAACTTTTCGAATACTGACGATTTGATGGTGCCAAAAGCCTTCTTGTGACGTCCCATGACGGAGGGCGGACCATCGTAGGCGGTAGGACCGGTAAGCTTTTAAATTGGCAAGCTTCTTAAAAAGAGATGCACATGTTACGTTAGGCAAATCTTATATCGGAATGAGAGAGGAAAATAAAAAGCTTTATAAGGCATGACACAAGTTCACATGGTACGTGCGCTTTTTGACTCGATGACGACGCCCAAGGGACAAATTTGTAAAGTCGATTGGGTCAAAGCGGACAATATTTGCAATGGACTTGAATTTTGTTTTCTCTTAATTGCAATTTCTTTTGTCAGTTCTCTCTTCTTCTTTTTTTAACAAGTACCAATGTTAATCTTCAATCTTTCTGTAGTTGCGGATTTAATTTGCAGTCAGACCTTTCTATAATAACATTCTTATACAGTCAGACCTCTTTATAACGACATCACTATATAATAGCTATTCACTATAGCCAAATTATTTATGGAACTAATTTTCTTGTTATGTTATAATATATGTTCTCTATAACAGCACCTCGCTATAACAGCCAAAAAGATTCACAATAAATGAGGTTGTTATAGAGAGGTTTGACTGTATAACAGTCATTTACTATAAAAGCTAAGTTTTTTTTCGAAAACGATATTTGTATTATATTTTAATATATGTCCTCTATAATAATACTTTATTATAGCAGCCAAAAAAAAATCGGAACAAATAAAATTGTTATAAAAAGATTTGACTGTATAGTTTTTTAACGTTAAAAATGAAAGTCATCGCCCGTCTGGCATACTTCAAAAGTTCGTTCAAAAATTAAGAGCGGTAAAGGCTTTTAATAAGAGTATTTTTCTCTGGGGTATTATTATTTTTAGCTCATGTCAGAAATTATTTATATTTGGTAGCTGAAAAAGTGTAACTTGTATAGTCTTTTATATAAATAACATATAGAATGTATAATATATAAAAAATATCAAATTTTATACAATTTTCGACTATTATTTTACATCGGCTATTCAGTGCCATTTTTCCTTTTCCTCTTGCATCGAGTCCTATGTGATCCCAAATTTGTATTTGAATGCGTATAGATTTTAAGAAAACTGCATGAAGTAAATAGTATTACTGCCTCCGTCCCAACTTATACAAAAGTGTTCGAATTTCGAGAGTTAAACGAATTACTCTTTGATCGTAATTTTTTCATATATTTTTTAAATATTTTAAATTTTTAATTATTGTGACTTATAATACTTTTTACGTAATTTTCAACTATGTAAATTTTATTTTGAAAAATTAAAAACTTCAATATTCCAATTCATGGTTAGCTCCCGTTTGACCATAAGTTTTTTTACTTTTTCAAAATTATTTTGAAAACATGGTTTTTGTTATAAAAGATGACCAATTATTGGGCAGTTTTTGAAGATGATTTTTTCAAGTTTCAAAAAGTGGTTTAGACTAGTTTTTTAAGTTTTTTACTTACAAACACAATTTCAACTTCCAAAAATTATATTTGATTTCATCTTTATTTATATCTCAAAAAGAGAAAAAGTTAAATAAAAGCGCTCTCGCTTGTGCGTCCCCTGCTTTTTATTTGGGTGACCAACTGATCCTTTAATAGTTGACTGTACAGCCAATAGACCGTTAAGAACGGCAATGAGTCACCCCAATGTCTCAGATTTATGGATCTTCTTATTTTGATCCTTTTTTTCTTTTTCACCTTTTCTTTTCTTGCAATTTGACTAGATTCTCATCATCAAAGAAAGGCCATTTTTTCGGTCTCGTGGATACTGGCTTTGGCACCAGACTTATCAGGAGTGGAGTCTCAAACCTACGACATATTGGGGAAAACGCTCTCAAAGCGACTCCTTTTACATTGCTCAAAAAAATATTGGGGAAAAAGTTATCCAAAAAATCGCAAATGGATAATAATATTTCACGATTCGCCATCAAATTTAATGGTTAGCGAGTGATTAGTGCACTTTCTTTTTGATTTGTTATAAATAGCATTCATGCTATTTCTTAATTAAAACATCTTCCAATCAGGCAATCACTATCCTTAAATTTGAAAGCCTAATAAGTTATTATACTTAATTGAAGTATCATGTGATAATGTTGCATAATTCCCTTTGTTTCTTAATTTGATTTTCAAGCTCAGATTATCAACCCGAAACAGAAACCACAACTTTCCCTTCCTAGTTCAAGATTCATAACACGGGGGAATGCCAAATGTGACATCTTATACATAGCAAACAACACATCGCTCCAGTTGCAAGAAGTGAGACGAGAAATTGTCCAAATAGCGCTTAACTAGGAAAAAATGGATTTGCAAAGCCAATAGACAAATAAATTCTTTGCCTTGGGGAGGAAATCCAGCAGGCCATGAAAAGAGAAAATGGTCATGTGTTTCCAAATCAAACCAATTCTATGCCTGCTTCTTTCACTGAATCAATAACTGCTTTGACCTTTCCATGGTATCTTTGCTCTCTCTTAAAGAAAATAGATATGGCAGGAATACCTTTAGCCTGCAATCGCTCTCCCAATAACTTACCTATTTTTGCAGCTGCAGCAACATCTCTAGTATTTTCTTTTGCTTCTACCATGGCAAGCCTTAAGCCTTTCTCTTGTGTGCTTGCAGAAGTAGCTACTGTTGCAGTTGGCGTGTGAACTACTTGAGCGTTTACATACTTGTTTGTGAAGTGCATCCTCAGCACATACGGTTTGAGATACTTCGTCACTCTGTCTGGTCTAATTGGTGGAGGAATCACCATTTCTGCTTTTAAGGAAACAAAGACATCAACCGAATATCAACAAGGAGGTCAACAGAAATATCAAAAGGTCTCAGATAGAGCTCAACATTCAGGGAGTATTTCTCTTCTTCAAGAAATGAAATTTTGTATCTTATTCTAAAGTAATTATTACTAATTGTAACAGATAGCTAAAGAGAGTACAAAAGCCACATTTTTATGAGATAGCTTCAAGTCAAGTACTGGATTTACAACTCAAAGATCATTTGACTCGCTTCATTCTTCACTTTCATAGACCAAGGCAATTCCTTTTAGCTAGACTCCAGCAAGCTTTATTTATAATTTGAACCAAATGCTCAGTAGTCATACTGAAAATGCAACGATACCATCAGAGAAGTTAGGGTAAAAAAGAACCCTCCAGAGAATGAGTAAAAAATATTTGGAGACACTTTTAACATCATTGGACAATTTGTAAATCTACTCCTAGGCAGTGTCATTTTCTTCAAAGTTTTGATGCTCCGCTTAAACTTGTTGGAAAGTACTTAAACTTGTTTGAAAGAAATGTCTCATTTCACATTAATAGAGATGGGTTTGATAACAAGGGAAGTACGGACAGAAAGCAGCAGGAAGGGAGCAAGCTTGTAACTAACTGTTGCGATTTTGTACACCAATACTCTCTAGGTACTAACTAATAATACAATGAACCTTACGAGAAAAAGAATGAAAATAACAAAATAAAATAAAAAAATTGGCATCTTTTTGCCCCAAAATATCTTTAGATGAGAAGGCCAAGTTTGCCATAAAAAGGTCCGAACAACTTTTATAGAAGGGACAATTAATTTTTGCTCATAAATGGTGGGTTTAAGGCTTTCACATGAAAACCAATTGTTTTTAAGTTCAATATAGATTATTTTCTTTAATAGTTATTTCTAAGCTATGATAAACTTATTATGTACCTCCATGATGTTAGTCCAAAGAATAAGAGTGGTCATGAATGGATTTCTGAAACAAGAGATCAACCGGGATAAGTTGCAGCCAGTTATTTATTCTTTTATTAACTCCTCATGATATGACTCTATCTTGTTTTAGCATCGGACATCAATTACGTACTCAATCTACTCCAGCTTCGCACGTTTGCCGTCAGCAACAATATGATTGTGCAAACACTATTTACTTTCTCAATTCAGTAAGCAATATCCTATGAAACCAAAGAAAATAACATGAAGGGAGAAAGGGGAGAGGAGAAGAAATTTAAGGAGTCATTTGGCTCAAATTAGGTTATCCCAAGATTATACTCGTGGGATTGTAACCAGGATGGATAATCACACCTTTTATATGAGATAGATAATCCATGACTTTGATATATTTTTTATCCTGATTTAGCTAATTCCCATTTCCCACAACCAAATACTAACAAACTTATTTCCAAATTTTATACTAGGATAACCCCCTAACCCTGTAAACAAACAGGCCCTAAAAGTTGAGATTTCAAAACAATAAGATCGGAACGGGTACATGCGTAGATAGAAGGGATTACATGACTTTCTTCTTTTCCATCCTAAGGATTTAATGATATCTGCGGAAAAGGAAAAGCTATTCAGCTAATTTGGATTCAAAGCCCAGTAAATCAAATCCTTCAGAGTAAACCTTCACTAAGAAAGCGATCCAAGTGGTATTTGACGGTTCTGGATTCCCTCTGGTGGTGACTGCTCCAGTAATGCTCAATACCCATCTTCATAGAAGCCACATGTCCCTACAAAATTTTAATGGCCTGATTGCATCTCTTCTCCTCCAACCATGTAACACTCTTTTTCAGAAAACCAAACATTTGCTCACTTCTTCACAATAAACTGTATGTTGTTCCATTTTGGTCTCTAGCTTGAAATAGAATTCATTATGCTTTTTCCAGAAAGGAATTTAGTTGAAACATACCCAATCCTTTTGCTTCTTTCGTTTCCAAGTTCCCTACACCTTATTTCATTTAAAACATTTTCATGACAGTATGGAGCAAATGTTGTAGAGGAAAAGAGTTACAGGAAGATGGACACAAGATCTTTTCTTCTCTACTACACTACTCATATTAAAGTTTTCATCCAATTTTATTTTCCACAAGCTTGGTGTACCCATTCCAAAAACCCGTTGGGTTCAAAGAAAGAAGAACAGATTTGGAATTTTCTAGTGAATCTGTTTCGAATTTGGAGTGCACAATTACGCTGGGAAAGCTTTTCATTATGTTGGGGGTTCTATGCGGCTATTTTTTGTTTTTTTTGGGCATAGAAAAAGAATGTTAAATGGGTGGAGGAGAAGAGATCAATCTTGGCCATTAAAATTTCTAGGAGCATTCACTACTGGTGTTTGACACTAGTTATATGGAAAAGAGCTATGTAAATGCTATCTGCTACAAGTCAATTATTTTGCAGGTTGTAAGTAATCATTTTAAGTAGTTTCTCTAGAGAATATTATGGAGTTACTGAATCAGGACCTGATCTCGCAATCTCTGTAAACATCATGTACTTCTTGTTAATTAGATGTGACAATTTTTTTTATAAGGTAAACTAGATTTGACGAGTTTGATAGCAATGTCAATGTAAAATACTACTGCTGAGAAAAATAACCTGGTAAAGATTATAACTTTTATGCAGACACATATACAAAGTTTCTGCAAATCAACACATTCTACTGGAAACACAGTCTAAGATGGACAAATATATCAGCTAGTAACCAATTAATTATTAAAAAAAAAAAAAAAAGGCCAAGAAACTAATGGCAGCAGTTGCAAAAATCATCAGTCTCACCCAGAAATAGGGAAAGTTAGTCTGCAAATCGAGATGAAATATGCATCTATGGTTATAAAGATTAAGTAGTATATACACAAACGGACCACGACAGATATACACTCTAATCCTACGCCGAACCACCTTCTCAAGACTTCCCTGACCTCCACTAAAACAACTCAGTACCACGCAGTCATACAACACCATGACACCACCAGAAACCACAACAGTCAAAACCCCACATAGAGACAGGTTAAAAGAGAGAGAAAAAGAGACGGCAGAAAGGGACTCACCGGAGGAGTTGCCGACGGTGCTGGACGACGGAATAGCGGCGACCAGTCTGAGTCGAGGGTTTCTGGAAGGATTGGGAATTTGAGATTTGCTCGTCCACTCGTCCTTTCTTTCTAAGAGATGGGTCGCGGGTTGTTGAGTTTTGAATAACTATCGTGCATTTTTGCTTTTTTGGTACTCGACTCAGGGCCGGTCCGACACTCATGTGCGAGGCTTAGTTGCCTAAGGCTTACGCTCTCGAGCATTTTAGAAAAACAATTTTGCCCTTCTTTATTTTCTTCTTTTAATAAAAAAAGGTGTCCTATTTGGTCGTTTTTTTTTTGTTTTTTGTTAAAAGTATTTTAGAAAGATGAATTTGCCTTTCTTTATTAAAAGACTATTTTCTATACGGTATGTTGTCTCTTGTCTTTGTCTCTCTCCTTCTTCGCGATTTTGATTTCTTCTTTTTTGAAATCAAATGGTCTTCGGCATTGCATTCTTCATGATTTTGCAACTGTTTCTTCCCCAACAACATTAAGTATAATCACAAGTACGATTTTAATGGTTGCTTTTGGACATTGCATTAACTTTGTATGAGGTTTCAATTTAGGATTAGTTTTATTATTTAATTTCTGGGTTTTTTGTTGATAGTAATCTTAGTTGAATCGATTTTCTTTTTTTATTTGTGCTAAAATAGTTTCCTAGGGTTTACTTTGGTTAGTGCATTAGTTTTGTAGGTTTTACTTTTATGATTAGTATTTTTAGATTTTTTGAAATTGTGTTTGTATTTTTGATGAAAAATTCTATATATTCTTCAGTGATTTTTGGAGACGCTGAAATTTTAAAAAATTTTGAGACTTAAATAGATGATTCTATTAAAGTATGAAGTTATAATTTTATTTTGTATTTTGTATAAGTAAAGTATGTTTTGTTTTTGATGAACTTCGGCATTATTGGAGTTGAATTTTGTGTTCTGTATTTGTAAAAACTACAACATATTTTTGTTGAAGTTTTTGTTCTGTAATTGCCGAACTTCAGCATTTTTAGAGCTGAAGTTTTGTTCTGTATTTTCTGAACTTCAGCATTATTAGAGCTGAAGTTTTGTTCTGTATTTCTGTAAAGTTAGAGGACTTTTAAAATATAACTTAAGCCGAATTGTGCTGCAGTTTTTTATAATGTTCTGAAGTTATTTCTAACTGCAACATGTTTTGGCTGAAGTTTTTGTTTTGTAATTGCTGAACTTCATTATTCTTAGAGCTGAAGTTTTGTTCTGTATTTCTCTGAAGTTAGAGGGCTTTAAAATATGTCTTAAGCCAAATTGTGCTGAAGTTTTTAATGATTTTTTTGAAAATGTTCTGAAGTTAATTTTCCCACTTGTAATTTTTTGAACAGATGGCATTTGAAAAATCCAAAGCACCTAAAGATCCTAAAGCGCCTAGAATACGTAAAGCTCCTCCAGTCTCTGATTCTATACCTACAAAACCAGGGGAGAAATATTATGAGTTTCGAGATTGGTTTAACTGTCGTGCTTATTGGAAAGGGAGCCATGATTTGAAGGGTTTAAAATTGTAACTTTCTTGACTCATGCACAACAGGAGAAGCTGAATAATGATACATTTCGGTATATTATGACTATGGAGAATTTCTATTGCAGCATGAAGTTGGTTCATTATTTGATTCTTTCTCGTGTATTCACCAATGATCGAGATTCCATTAGTTTCAAGATTTTTGGCCGTGATGTGTCGTTTAGCCTTGAAATCTTTCACATTAGGTGCGGTTTGAGGATCAGAACACATAATGTTGAAAAACCAATTAAACGAGAGAGCAAAATTCTGAAGCGCTATTTTGGGAAGTCTAAGGGTGTGACCTTGAAGAACATTCGAGATTATGTGATACGGAATAAAATTAAAAAGGATGATGGGAATTTCAAGCACGTATGCGAGAGTGATGAAGATGTTGTGAAGCTTATGGAAATTCTTGTTGTGGAGTCTAATTTGTTCGGAAGAAAGAATGAATCAACTGTGTTGGAGGAGTGTGCAGCTATTGCTGAAGACGATCAGGCTTGTCATGATTATCCCTGGGGTAATGCGTCTTATGAGAAGCTTATTACCTCAATGAAACATGCTTTGGACAACTAGGACAAAAATAATCCAACTGAGTATACTGTAGGCGGATTTTCATATCCATTATATGTTTGGTTCTATGAGCGCTTCCCAGATATTCGGGACAAGTATTTAAAAGATGATGACTTACTTGATGCCCCTCAGCTTCCCAGGATTTTACGTTATACATCTTTGGGAGAGCCTAAATTTAAAGAACTTCATGAAGATTACTTCAGTAATTATGGTATAAGTTAATGTTCTTTATTTTTCCTTCTTTTCTATAGTTTTGTTAGTATGTTGACATATCAATTTTATTTTATTTTTCATAATATATTTTTTTTTGTATTAAACAGAAATATCGAATTAGGATATTGGATATAATTCCTGCAGAAGAGGAATTGAATTCAATGCCTTTAATTGGACAATTACCAAGCAGTCACATTCGTTCAAAGGTACTGAATCTGGCTCCTTCAACTGGTAAATCACCACATAGTCGGAGTCGATCAAAAGAAACTGATCGAACTCCTGTAATTAGAGAATCACCTCGTACCTAGAGTCGTTCTAACCGTTCTACAATGGCGTTTGACGATAAATTAGTCAATATAATATGTCATGTAAGGTTTTTTTTTGTGTTTATTCTGAAGTTTTTCATACTATTTTTTGCTTAATTATAGGATGCTTTATGTGATGTTTTGGTTCTGTATTTTGCTGAATTTCATCATTGTTTTTTAAGTTGAAGTTTTTGTTCTGTGTTTTTTAAAACTACAGCATGTTTTGTCTGCAGTTTTGTTCTGTTTGTGATGAACTTCAGCATTATAGGGAGCTGAAGTTTTGTTTTGTGTTTTGTAAAGTAAAGTATGTTTTAGCTGCAATTTTTATTTTGTTTTTTATGAACTTCAGCATTCTTGGAGTTTTGAAGTTGTGTTCTGTATTTGTAAAACTACAACATGTTTTGGCTGAAGTTTTATTCTGTATTTTCTGAACTTCAGTATTCTTAGAGCTGAAATTTGATTCTGTATTTGTTGAGCTTCAGCATTTTTGAGCTGAAGTTTTTGTTATGTGTTTTGTAAAACTACAGCATGTTTTGTCTGTAGTTTTTGTTCTGTTTGTGATTAACTTCAGCATTATAGGGAGCTGGAGTTTTATTTTGTGTTTTGTAAAGTAAAGTATGTTTTAACTGTATTTTTTGTTTTATTTTTTATGAACTTCAGCATTCTTGGAGTTTAGAAGTTGTGTTATGTATTTGTAAAACTATAGCATATTTTGGCTGAAGTTTTGTTCTGTATTTGTTGAACTTCAATATTCTTAGAGCTGAACTTTTATTATGTATTTGCTGAGCTTCAGCATTCTTAGAGCTGAAGTTTTGTTCTGTATTTTTGAACTTCAGCATTGTTTTTTAAGCTGAAATTTTTGTTCTGTGTTTTGTAAAACTACAACATGTTTTGTCTGTAGTTTTTATTCTATTTGTAATGAACTTCAACATTATATGGAGCTGAAATTTTGTTCTGTGTTTTGTAAAGCAAAATATGTTTTAGCTGTAGTTTTTTGTTTTATTTTTTATGAACTTCAGCATTCTTGGAGTTTTGAAGTTGTGTTCTCTATTTGTAAAACTACATCATGTTTTGGCTGAAGTTTTGTTCTGTATTTGCTGAACTTCAATATTCGTAGAGCTAAAGTTTTATTCTGTATTTGCTGAACTTCAATATTCTTAGAGCTGAAATTTTATTCTGTATTTGCTGAACGTCAGCATTCTTAAAGCCGAAGTTTTATTCTGTATTTGCTGAACTTCAGCATATTTTGCTGAACTTCATCACTGTTTTTTGAGTTGAAGTTTTTGTTCTGTGCTTTGTAAAACTATAACATGTTTTGTCTGTAGTTTTTATTCTGTTTGTGATAAACTTCTGCATTATAGGGAGCTGAGGTTTTGTTCTGTGTTTTGTAAAGTAAAGTATGTTTTAGTTGCAGTTTTTTATTTTGTTTTTTATGAACTTCAGCATTCTTGGAGTTTTGAAGTTGTGTTCTGTATTTGTAAAACTACAGCATGTTTTGGCTGAAGTTTTATTCTGTATTTGCTGAACTTTAGTATTCTTAGAGCTGAAATTTTATTCTGTATTTGCTGAGCTTCAACATTCTTAGAGTTGAAGTTTTGTTCTGTATTTACTGAACTTCAACATTCTTAGAGCCGAAGTTTTGTTCTGTATTTTTTGAACTTCAGCATTATTAGAGCTGAAGTTTTGTTCTTTGTTTCTATTTTCTGAAATTATTGTGTCGTTTCTATTCTATACTAGAGGGTAGCGAGGGAGGTTAAAAGCCATGCAAAAGAAGAAAGGCGCATGATCGCGAAAGAAGTTGTTCAAGAGTTTCGACGGGAGGAGCGATCTGCTGTTGTGGATGAGGTTGTAAAAAAAGTCAAGGTAAGCTTATTTATAGAGAAGTCTTTTTTTCCTGCTACTGTAATTCGTTTATTTAGATTAATCATTGTTAGTAATTTTTTTATAGGAATATTTTGATGATAAATTTGAAAAGTTGTTTAAGATTGTCGACAAATCAAAAGGAATAAATGATGGCTATGCAGATTTTGAATTGATGAACGATCGATAATATGATAGGATGAACAACTCCTTCGAACCTAATCGGATATTAATGCTGCCATGATGCACTGCATAGAGTCGCAGATGAAAATGTAAGAGGTGAGGAAGCAGCTCTTGAAGGCGACGTTCAAGTATTCGAGGAAGTTTAATGTGTTGAACAGCAAGTTGAAGCGGAATGTTCTAGTATTGATAGACTGATCAAAGTTGCTGGATATGATGAATAGTTATCAACCGAGAATGTAGGAAGCAAGAAAGGTGCAGATGATGAAGTTGTCGATACTGAAGAACATGTACCGACTTGTGCTTTGGGTAGTCCTATTGCAAAAGGCAATGTGTTTGCGGATGCAGATCATGAATGTGCTGGTACTGAAGAACACACACCGAGTGATGTGGGTACTCCTATTGGGAAAGGCAATGCGTTTGCGGAAGCATTAGCTATTTGCCAAGACCTTTTACATGTAGAGACACAGGAAGTTGTCACTACAGGTATAAATATTTTTTATGTTATTATATATATATATATATATATATATATATATATATATATGTAACTTTTTTAGGTCATTGAATATGCAGTGGTCGTTGAAAATAGTGGTGCTTCAATTGATACAACTCAAAAACTTTCTGATGATGCTGCATTGCATGAAGATAGTGTCGAGAAAGTCTTTTGCATAATACTCCAATGCTTCTCGACGATGCCACACCATTGAATAAAGCTGGAGTTGCTGAGATCGACAAAGGTATGCAGTCTGGTGATAGCACAGTGGAAGGCAAACATCAAGGTATTCTATACATCACAAATTTATTACATTTGATCCAAGTATTTATTTTCAGTTTGAAATTTTACATACTTTCTTTTCTTTTTTGTGCTTTTTGATGATTATTCAGAAAGACTCAATGCAGCCGAAAAAGAAATTGGTGAGCTCATTCGGTTATATGAAAAAGGAGAATTATATCTATTCACACCTGTTGGCTCACAGATATGTGTGAAGTGTAGTTGTTGTATTTTCAAAATTTAGTCAGTGTTATTTAATTTTTTTTTGCATGAAGATATAAGCATATCTGAGGGTAATGCAAGTAGATCCATTGGTATGCACACACCATCTGTGTCGCAACACTTAGACCATGTAGTTATTTACTGCAATTCGATTACAAGGTTTTTTTTTTTTTTTTTGCCTAATGTATGTTTGTATCAGTTGTATTTTATGTATATATTTTTTTTGTTTTTTTACAGATCTCATATGATGCATTACAACTTTTTCCAAATCCTAAGAGAAGGAAGGTGTCCAGTTCTCCTAATATTTGGGGTGACACCAGTGTATCCCCAACTTCAATTTTTGTTCATTTTTGCTGGGAAGTACACAAGAGACTGGTTGAGAAGGTAATTCTGCTGCTGTTGTTGTTGGTGAAGAGAGACAAGAACATCATGAATAGTAGGGAGTTGGTCAAGTATCTGCCCCTATGGCTGTGAATTTTTCCCCTGCTGCTGAACCGTAGAAGTTAGTTGCAACTGAGCAGCAGGAACATCAAGCAAAAAAAAACCCAGCTAAAGTAGGAAAAAAAGTTCGTATGGAGAGTATTTGGTTGAAATCTCCTTACGTCATTCCTAAACAAAAGGCTAGGGGGCAAGATAGGAAAGCAAGAAAGAATACACGGATGCCATGGAATATAATTCCAAGCCATTTATATTAGCTGGAATCGATATTCCAAAGTCGTTCTTTACTGAGCTTGTGGACCCTACCTCTGATCTTGCAGATGAAGTAAGTTATTAAGTTTGTTTTTTAAATTGGTTTTGAACTGTATTTCCTAAAACTTCAGCCTTATGTTTGTTTTTAATGTTTTTGTACAATAATTTGATAAACTTCAGACTTATACATGGTTAAGTTTTTAGTTCATTTGTTAAAAGTTCATACTAAAAGATGCTGAAGTTTTTGTCCTGCAGTCTTTAGTTTAGCAATGAGTTTTTCCCTAAAAACTTCAAAATAACATTGCTAAAATTGTTTAGATTATTTGCTAAACCTTCAGACTAAACATGCTGAAAATTTTGTCATGCAATCTCTAGTTTTGTAATGAGTTTGTTTTCTGAACTTTAAATTAAATTTGCTGAAGTTTTTTAGTTTATTTCCTAATACTTCATACTGAACATGCTTAAGTTTTTGTCATGCAGTTTATAGTTTTGTTATGACTTTTTTTCTAAACTTCATACTTATGCATGCTGAAATTTTTTTAGTTCATTAGCTAAACTTATTTTTTACTATGAATTTTTGTTGTGGTTAAGTTCACATATTTTCTTTTGTTGTTGTTCATTTGCAGCATATTGAAGTGGGCGTATATTTCTTGCGCAAAAAATATTGCTATCACCTTCCAAGTTATTAAAAATCAAAATGTGCAGTAATAAATTTACTTTTTGATCAGTATATGACTAAGTTGGCTAGAAATCCTTTAGTAGAACAGAAGGAAAAAATTAGAACAAGGAAGAAAAAGAGAATGGAGGAGAAAAAAAAATAGAAGAGAAAAAAGAGTAAATCAAAGAGAAAACGGGCTGTCAAAAAATAGGATCCTGTGGATAATGAAGAAGAAGAAGTGGAGATTGAGGAACTTACCGAATTTACCTGGTTTATTGAAGAATCAACTGCTGAAAATGTGGCCAACTACGTAAGAGGCATTGACCTTTCATGTGGTATCTCATGGACATTTGTTGAAAAAGTATTCTTTCAATTTCGACTTAAGCTAAATGGTGGCCAGTCATCTAAGCACTACTTTCTTGGAATTCTGCACTTTGAAAGCAAAACTATATATGTGTATGATTCCTTGAGGAATTCACCATATGAGTGTGCGGTTGAACATGTCCAAAATTATGTTGGTTGAACCCACACTTGCTCAAATGCTTGAACTTTGCCACACGCAATAAAAGTTATCAGGAAAATCCTGTGGAAAGTTTTGCGATAAAGTGGATGAAGACACCACTACAGGAGAACAAGTACGTGTTTAACATATGTTTACCATGCATCTTATCTTTATCGTTTTTTTTTATTGTGTTAATTAATCTTCAATTTTTTTTTCGTGTTCTTTTTGTAGTGTTGATTGTGGTATATTTGCTCTTAAGTTCTTTGAGATGCGGTCGAAGCAAGATGATGTCTTCAAATTCAAGCAAAGTGATGTGTTGACATTTAGGAGAGAATTGGATACAAATATTTGGGCTCATGAAAAGTGGAAAGAAGATAGCGGTTATGAAACTCCAGAAGAGCAACTAGGACATGACTATGGAGAATATGAAGACACTCTATGTGAATTTTTTCGATAGAGAATAACTTGTAAATGAAAAATAATTATTTTTTCAGTGATGTAAATAAAAAAAAATTGGATTTGTGAATATATATTAATTTTTGTGAATTATGTGATGTCTGTCTTTTAAATTTTTGTTCTATTCGCGTTAATTAGTCTGAAGTTGTCTTGGATTATATCAAATACTTTTGTGTCTTTTATCATGAACTTAAGTATGTTTTATGAAAATTTAGCATATTTAGGCTGAAGTTTTAGCAAATAAACTAAAAAAATTTGCTTGTTTAGGCTGAAGTTTCGTATAAAACTCCTAACAAATCTGTTGACTGTAGGACACAACATCCACTAGCATTTAGTTTTAGTTTCAATGTGAAACAACTTCAAGCTACATTAGCATGAAGTTTTTAGCTTTAGTATGTTTAGTATGAAGTGTTAGGAAATGAACAAAAAAACTTTAGCATGGATAAGTTTGAAGTTAAGCAAAAACTCAATAGAAAATTATGTATTGTAAGAGAAAACTTCAACTTGTTCAGGCTTAAACTTTAACAAATTACCAAAATAACTTTAGCATATATAGTCAGAAGTTTCTAGGAAAAACTCATTGCTAAACTACAGATTGCAGGACAACTTTAGCATGTTTCTGGTATTTTTTAACTTGAAACTTGTCTTTTATGTATTTACTAGCTACTTTTTGGCTTTTACCACCTACTTTATCTTACATTTAAATTTGTCTGACCATATAGTAAATGAGCTGAAAAGTTAATTTTGCATTTACAAATGGTAAATGAAGTCTTTCCAATTTGATTATGTGAAAACTTTATAGATTATGTACTGTAGGAGAAAACTTCAGCACGTTGAGGCTAAAGTTTTAACAAATGAACTACATAATTTCAGCATTTGTTGTTTGAAGTTTTTAGGAAAAACTCATTGCTAAACTGCATATTGCAGGACAAAGCTTCAACATGTTTTGGTATTTTTTAACTTGAAACTTATCTTTTCTGTATTTACCAGTTACTTTTGGTCTTTACCACCTACTTCATCTTACATTTATATTTGTCTGACCATATAGTAAATGACCTTGAAAAGTTACTTTTGCTTGTAAATAAAGTCTTTTCAATTTGATTATGTGAAAACTTTGGCTTTTCAGGCTGAAGTTATTTTTTTACTGTAGAAAAACTGTGGACTTATTAGGCCGAAGTTACATTTCTTTTTGCATTTACCACCTACTTGGTGTCTTTTACCACCTACTTATCTTGTTACATTCCACTTCGCTAAACGTAAATAGTAAACAGACCTGAAAAGTTACCTTTGTATTTATAGAGATTAAATTGATTATGTGCACTCTTTGGCAATATTAACCATGTCTTCACTTGAAAATTTCATAGTCATCTATAGACTTCTATCATATTTTTTTTAATTTATATTCATCCTTAGACTTTTAGCTTTTTTAAAGAAACAATGTCTGATGCTAGCGGAAATAGGAAGCTTACAATGGATGAACTTATGCAGAGGTGAGAGAGTTTAAAGTCTGATTGGAACAGTAACGAACCAATTGCTAATCTTATATAGACGTCAGATCAAATAAAGGCTGATTGGGAAAGAATTAGACCGCAGTTTTTTTCCGATGAATCATTCCAGAACAGGCTGAACCTCGAACGCAGTTGTGAAGGTTATTCAACCTCGTTCGACAAGGTTGTCCAGCAGTTTGATTGTTTTAAGTTTCCCATCTGGGACGACTACGCAAAGCTGATAAATAGCTTGAAGAGTCTTCCTTATCTTATAGATAGAATAACAATTGAACAAAATCAGTTGCTTAATCAATTCAAAAGTTAAAGTGCAATCTCATTAGACTTAGTGGTCTTTTGCCCGAGTATCCTATAAGTATCTCTGATCGGATGATGCAGAGATATATCGAGAAATTTGAGGAGTACTGTTTTGATGATTGTGGTAATGCTTAGATTTTGTAATCCTTTTTTTATGTTTTTCTTCTGTGTTTTTGTTAATGTTTTTTATGGCTCTTTTTTTGTTTTGTTAATGTTTTGATGATGGTGTTCCTTTGTTAATGTTTATGTTGTATTATGTTATATAAATGAAAATCTTGTTTCGTTTTTGTGTATAATATTTTTTCAATTTTAAAGGCTGCATTCTCATTTATAAGGCATGAAGTTTTACGTCTCAAGCTGAAGTTAGCATATATAAGTTAGAAACTTGAACCTTTTTTATCTGAAGTTATCATCTATAGCTTTTGATAGTCACACTTTATAGGCCGAAGTTTTTTTGCAAACATTTCCCATTAATAGGCATATATAAGGCCGTAACTATATCTTTCAAGAGTCAGAATTATCCATACCGAATCTTTTTTGTTCATTTCTAAAAATTTACACTAAACATGCTGAAATTTTTGTCTAGAAGTCTGCAATTTTTGTAATGAGTTTTTTCGAAATGTCATGACCCAAAATGTACTATAGGTCGTGAGCCCATAGTGATTTACTCATTTTCATATTTTTGAAATTGTGATTTTCATTAACTTAATAGTATATCATAGAATTTACAAAATAAATAAATATTAACATGAACCACAATAATGAATAACCCGAAGAGAAACCCCAAAACCCGGTGTCACAAGTGCATGAATATTTTTCTAAGAGATACAACAACAATACAGCGTCTGTCCAGAATGTAAATAAGACAGGATAAATTAAATAGTACGATGGTGATGTGTAGCCTAGAATACAGCTCACATAAAGTCTCCTCAACAGGTGTCCCTATGCGCCAAGATGATCACCAAATGAACCTGTCAGTTCCTGCACACTTAGTGCAGAAGTGCAGCATCAGTACGTAAATCAACACGTACCCAGTAAGTATCGAGCCTAACTCCGGAGAAGTAGTGACGAGGGAATGACATCGACACTTACTAAAGGTCCAATAAAATAATGTAATAAAACAAGAGTAGATATGAGGCATACGGCAATGATGGGATAAATCTGTAAGTTACATAATCTTCAAATTCACTTCTTTTAAAACATGAATTTCTAAATCTTGTATTCTACCATAACAACTCAAAAAAATGTCAAAGTGTCGTTATCAAATAAATATGGAATACCATATAAAATGCTGGGCTTCAGTGGAAAGACTTGCTCGTGAATATTCGGGCTACTAAAGATGTAACGCACGATTCTGCCGAGGTCATTCGAACCGATCCAAAATAATGTGTACACTGCCGAGGGTCGATCGGCACTAACTATAGATACATCTATATACTGCCGAGGCGTTCCGCCCACTCCACAAGAAAGGGAAGGAAGTTCTCGGAATTGCGAGACACACGTTTACATTATAGCACAAGAGCATAAATGAATATAACCTTTACCACTTTTTAAATAACTCACCCACCACTCAAGTGTTAAAGGTTGGCCTAGTAAACATATTTTTATTTCTAAATCAATTGCATTTATAACTTCAATTAAGTAAGCCAACACAATGAGTTCAAGTAGTTCAAATATTATATGATAAGATCCTAAGTCTACCAGGACATAAACATGCTATAGCTACGTAAGGACTCTCGTCATCTCGTTTGTACATAGCACCCACAACTAATTGCACATAACAATAAATAACAACTAGAGGGTAGTTTCCCCCTCATAGTGTTAGACAAGAGACTTACCTCGCTCCGAAGTTCCATAGCCGGCTCCAACGCCACTCTAACACCTCAAACCGATGTTTGTCGATCCAAAACTATGCAAACAATGTGTAAACCAATCAATATGTGTTCTAATACCCATGTGATTGAAAAGTTGGCAGTGGGGCCCACGTCTTGAAATCCGACAAAACTCACAAAATTCGATTACGAGTCCAACCATACTAGTTTCACTCAAATCCGACTCCGAATTGACATTCAAATCCCCAAAATTTGTTTTTATGAAATTTCTAAAATTTTGCCCAAATTTCCATCTCAAATACTAATTAAATGATGAAAACAATGATATATTCATGTATATTAACCAAATCCGAGTTAGAATCACTTACCCCGATGAATTTCTTGAAAATCCCACGAAAAATCGCCACAAAATCGAGCTCCCAAAGTCCAAAAATGAAAAAAGAGATGAAACCCTCATTCATATAGTACAAAATCTTATCTCCCATTGTGGTGACGGCAAAATCCTGGTTCTGCAGCCGTAATCCAAATTGTGTGGCTGCACTTCAGCCGTCTCTACACTACCAGGATTCATTAAATTGACTATAACCTTCTCTACAAATATCCAAATTATGATTTGTTTACCTTTCTGAAAACTAGACTTAAAAGGATACAACTTTCATTTTCTCCAAATTTCTTGTAGATTAAAAGATATAAGCTTCCGAAGTCGGACCATCGAATTTGCTGAATCTTCTTGCTGCGGCCGCGAGAGGATTTCTGCGGTCTGCACATTTCCTCTATGATCCGCACTTTTCCTCTGCGGTCCGCACCTGAGGCTTTGCCTCAACACTCCAAAATGTGCCCCCGGCACTTCAAAAGTTCCAGAACAACATCAGAGTGCCAAAATGCTCAGACTCGCTCAAAACTCACCCCGAAACACATACGAGCCACTCGGGACGTGGTCCGAATGTACCAACTAGTTCTAAAATATGATACGAACTTAGTCGAAACGTCAAATCACGTCAAACAACGCTAAAATCACGAATCATACCCCAATTCAAGCTTAATGAAACTAAGAATTTTCAACTTCTACATTCAATGCCGAAACCTATCAAATCAAGTCCGATTGACCTCAAATTTTTCACACAAGTCATAAATGATATAATGAATCTATTTCAATTTTCATAATCGGATTCCGAACCTGATATCAAAAAGTCCACTCCCGATCAAACTTTCCAAATCAAATTTCAAACTTTCGCCAATTGACGTCGAACGACCTACGAACTTCCAAATCAATATCCGGACACCCTCCTAAGACCAAAATCACCATATGAAACTATTCCCAGGCTCGGAATCCCAAACAGACAATGATAACCTCTAAATCCATTGCAAACCAAACTTAGAAAATTCTTAAACCTTCAAAATGCCAATCTTCCATAATAAGCACCGAAATACTCCCGGGCTACCCGCTGCTCGACCTGAACATACGCCCAAGTGCGAAATCATCATACGGACCTTTTGGAACCTTCAAATCCCGATTCCGAGGTCGTTACTCAAAAATCAAAGTTTAGTCAACTCGTCCAACTTAAAGCTTCCAAATTTAGAATTTTCTTTCCAAACCAAGTCTGAATGTTAAATTCCGACCACACGTACAAGTCATAACACCTGAAGTGAAGTTACTCAAGGCCTCAAACAGCCGAACGACGCGCTAGAGCTCAAAACGACCAGACGGGTCGTTACACGAAATTTCAGAGAAAACATGCTGAAGTTATTTAGTTCATTTGCTAACTTCAGACTAAACACGCTGAAGTTTTGTCCTGCAGTATGAATACTTCATGCAGAAAGGTGTAGTTTTTTAATATATATATATATATATATATGTGTGTGTGTGTGTGTGTGTGTGTGTGTGTGTGTGTGTTAAAGATATGTATTTCACTTATAATTTTTTCTCGCTGAAGTGATTGCGTACCTTCTTAGAATGCAACCAAACCTGTAATTCACCAACAAAAATAAGTGATTTGTACTTCCAGCAATATATAAACGAGTATTTTTCAATCCAAGAGTTTTTTTTTTTATTTATTTCTATGAAAACAATTTCACATATATCATTCAATAATGAAAGTCTAAATTCAGTATATCTATTTTCCTTTAAAATGAATATTTTCCAAGGATTATTGAACGTTTGAGTATTTTTCTGCGTATTTCTAGGAATATGGCTGAGGTGTTGGAGAAGACAAGCAAGTTGTTTTGTTATGCCCAATTTGTTTACAGTGACTGCATTCTGTAGACTTCAATGATACTGATTCAGTCACAGGGATATACCTCTTCTTTTGTCTTCTTCCTTGTAGAATCTCTACATCGGGAGGTTTTGTGATTTTAGATTCTACATTTTGTGGTATATCCCATGAATTTTAATCTCCCATAGTATTGGCATGTCCTTCATATGTTTTGAACCATGTTTCCCTTGAATACCATTTTGAGCAGTAATCAAATTTCTGTAAATATCTCTTATTGGTAGCAGCAATTGTATGTGGACAGGGCAATTCATCAAGTTGGAATTCCAAGAAGTCACAAATTCTTTTCTTTAAGTCCACAATGAATTCCATTCCTTCATTATTTATTCTAAACAACATTAAATCAAGGTTGAACACCTAAGAAGGAATAAAAAAGTAAAAAAACTATATTGGTGTATTATTGCTTCAAAAAGAAAAAGTATGAAGTTCTTAATATGTAAGCAGTAAATCACTGCAGCAGACATTAAAAGCTGAAGTAATTATGTATTGGTAAATTCTGAAGTTAATAAATATACTTACAAACATTTTGCTAGCTAAGTCCATCTTCTTATTCATCTCCTCTTCTGCCTATATTCATGTTTTCTCCGTTCGTAAAACCACTCATCCAACTTTTCTTGGATGGAAATCTAACATTCTTAAAACAGGCATCTCTCTCGCTTTTAGTAACACGGAATTCATTGATTCTACCATATTTGTTGTCAGCATATCATAACGTCATCGTGGGAACCACGATCGAACCCATCTCTCTAGCGGCTCTTCCATTATGTAATTGTATGTTTTCTCGTCAACACTTTTGATTTGGGACATTGACTGATTAAGATCTTCACGTCTGTATGACCTTGCAGCGCTTCACAAAAGATTTATTACCGTGCTTTTTGCATGCCTTTGCTTTATATTCTTCTCAAAGTGATCGAGGCAGATACCATGGTGAGCTTCAGGATAAATTTGTCTAATCCCATTTGCGATCGATTGGTTTCTATCTGATAAGAAAACCAGTTCACGTCGGACTTCAATTGCTTTTCTCATTTCCCCGAAGAACCAAATATATGCATCATTGTTTTCTGAATCTACTAAACCAAACGATAGAGGAAAGATTTTATTGTTTGCATCCTTTGATACAACAATAAATAGAAAACCATGATATTTTGACTTAAAAACGTTGCATCAACTACAATCACGGGTCTACAGTAACACCAACCAGCTATTGATGCCGCAGGAGCAAAGAACATGTAAGCAAACCTGTACAGGTGAAACACAAAAAAACAAATCATAAGGTGTGAAGTTTTCAAATAGGAACATTTCAAACTTCAAACTGATGGTTACTATTTTTTTGCTTATCGATTCTGCTCATCTCTCTTTATTCTAGTGTCGTCCCTGGGTTTCTATGCACCATCATGTGTAGGTATGAAGGAAGAATCTGGTAGTTCTCTTCCGATGTTTCTCTTATGCAAGCAATAGCTTTTTGAATTGCGCGCCATACCTTATGATATCCAATGTCAATTCTAAATTTCTTTTTCATTTCATTTTGTACAAAGGCTGGTGTAACGTTAATCTTTTATCCCGAACATGTTCTAAAATTTTCTCACATATAAAATTTGATGTAGCATGCTTCTGATCTGATTTTCTTGCATCAACCGAGCATTCATGGTTGTTATGAAATTTCATCACCCTGAAAAGTGTGAAATTTTTTATTCTGGTAGCACGTACATTCCAACCACATTTCTCCACGATGCATTTCAGTTCATATCTCTTAGAACATGATCTAACAGCGGTGAAAATTTAGTCATGCTCTTCTTGTTCTAAAAAATTGATCCTACTTTTACTTCCTCAGGCAATGCATCATGCCTAAGTATTTTACATGATGGAGATTATTTCATCTTTCTCCTCACTTTTTTTTCTTGATTTCTTAGAAGCAGTAGAAGTTTCAGTAATTTCTTCAATTGTATCTGATGTTATCGGTATAATTTCTGTATTTTCTTCATCTTCGTTGTTGCTTATCATTGCAGGAGAGTACAAATTTTTTTTTATTGGATTGTGTGTTGGTTGCCTATTTACATTATTAGATATCCTTCTTCTTCTTGGCCTCACCAAAGTGGTATAAATTTATAGTAGCGGCAGGTAATTCTTTCAGTGTTCCATATTCTGAAGCAGCTGTAATGTTAGAAGGTTGTCGCTCACTGTCTACTTCCATTATTGGTTGTTCTAGTTCATGTTAATAATCAGCAAGTTATTCTGAATCTATTGTATGTGCAAGAGATGGTTTGAATGTTGCAGATTTTGATGTAACTTTACTGTCAGAAAGTAGTTGTATTTTTTCGACGACAAAATAGCAATTCTTGAAGGTTGAATCAATTGTTAGCAAATGTATATAGGTTCTGAATTTTTCATCTGAAGTTACAAGCATACCTTTACTTGTATTTAGTTTGATATCAAATCAAACTTTTAGTGAATATTTGGTTGAATCAACATCTGTAACTTCACTAAGTTTCTTTAGGAAAGTATTGAATGATACTTGTTTATTAAGCAGAACAAGTTTTGTATCATGATCCTAGTATTTGTAATCAAAAGTCCACCTCCCATTGAAAGTAATAACAAGGCAAATCGAACTCATCCTGCAGAATGAAAACTTCAGCACGTTTAGTATCAAGTGTTAGGAAAATGAACAAAAAAATTCATTAGAAAATTACATACTGCGGGACAAAAACTTAAGCATGTTTAGTCTGAAGTTCTAGCAAAGGAACTAAAAAACTTCAGCATACTACAAAACTTCATCATGTTTGGTATGAAGTTTTAGCCTTCAGAAATTAACATATTGCATGACAAAAACTTCAGCATATTTGTCCTGAAGTTTTAGCAAATGAACTAAAACACTTCAGCTTGTTTACTCTGAAGTTTAGGAAAAAGCTCATTACAAAACTGTTCAATGCAGGACAAAACTTCAGCATGTTTTGGTATGAAGTTTTAGCAAATGAACTAAATATCTTCACCATGCATTAGCAAAAATTCATTAGAAATTAACATACTGCATGACAAAATTTTCAGCATGTTTGTCCTGAAGTTTTAGAAAATGAACTAAAAAGCTTCAGCTTGTTTGAACTGAAGTTTAGGAAAAAGCTCATGACTGAACTGTTGAATCAGGAGAAAATTACATACTGCAAGCAAAAACTTAAGCATGTCTAGTCTGAAGTAGCAAATGAACTAAAAAACTTTAGCATAATACAAAACTTCAGCATGTTTGTCCTGAAGTTTTAGCAAATGAACTAAAAAGTTTCAGCTCGTTTATACTAAAGTTTAGGAAAAAGCTCATTACAAAACTGTTGAATGCAGGACAAAACTTCAGCATGTTTTGGTATGAAGTTTTAGCAAATGAACTAAATAACTTCAGCATGCATTAGCAAAAATTTATTAGAAATTAACATACTGCAAGACAAAATCTTCAGCATGTGTATCCTGAAGTTTTAGAAAATGAACTAAACAACTTCAGCTTGTTTGGAACTAAAAAACTTCAGCATAATACAAAACTTCATCACGTTTGTCCTGAAGTTTTAGCAAATGAACTAAAAAGTTTTAGCTCGTTTATACTGAAGTTTAGGAAAAAGCTCATTACAAAACTGTTGAATGCATGACAAAACTTCAGCATTTGGTATGAAATTTTAGCAAATGAACTAAATAACTTCAGCATGCATTAGCTAAAATTCTTTAGAAAATTACATACTGCAGGACAAAAGCTTAAGCATGTTTAGTCTGAAGTTTTAGCAAATGAACTAAAAAACTTTAGCATGCATTAGCTAAAATTCTTTAGAAAAATACATACTGCAGGACAAAAGCTTAAGCATGTTTAGTCTGAAGTTTTAGCAAATGAACTAAAAAACTTCAGCATACTAAAAGGGTATGTATTAATATTTCTTAAAAAACATATAAAAAAGAAATACCAACACATATTATGAGACAGAAAAAATAATAATATATTGTCCCTGCTGTTACAATAGATATAAAAGGGTATGTATTTCAAGAGAATAAAGAATAATCATTCAAAAGAATGTGTAAACCCTATAAAATTAAGAGTAGCTGTTAATTTAGCATACCAACGTGTGAATGCTTGACGAAGCCCATAGAAGGACTTCTTCAATTTACTGTTTTAGCTAAGATACACCTAATGATGGATATGAAGTCCTAATATTTAGGAGTCCTAATTTTTACCTTTTGAATTATTTAATATAACTATAATATATTTCATATTTAGTTTTTAAATATTTAATATATTGACATCAACAAAAATTTAATAATTAAATCTTACTCGCTTTAATAAACACACATAATTAAAATTGTACTCAACACTTGTACATTCCATGGTGGTAAGAAAATCTAGCGGAGCATCATAGAAACTGTGAGCTAATTTAAAATTAATTTTAATTTAAATTACATTACGTAAATCGTCAAATATTTAATGAGTTACTATAAGGATAAGCACAAATACTAAGTCTTTGAGTTGATTTTTAGCAAAAAAATACAATTCAAACATTTTAAAAAATATAATTAATTATTTTTAAGTTGACAAAACTCTTAGATACGTAATTTTATTTCCGTAAAAGATCAAAAGAATTGGCGGTGAAAAAAGCCTATAAAAGAAAAATTAATTATAGTATAGTATTAAGAGTAAATTAACTAAAATACAGATTTAAAGAAATAAGAATAAATTTATAGACCAAAATGCATTCTAAATAAATTATCATTAATTATTGTTATCATTATTGTCTTTTATTCATTCTAACGAATGACAACTTGCTATTTTATTCATATAGCTAGCTGAATGCAATTAATATTCATTATATTTAGGAACATATATTTTTTAATTTAATTTTTATTTTATAACTCAAACAGATTATTTTTAAATGTTTATATAATATTTAAAAACTATTTACTTATTGATACGCGGACGCGAACATTACATCAAGCTATTGAGTTTTCCTATTTGGCGGCTTCAAACTGTCAAAAACCCACTAAGGTACGCACTCCGCTAGATTCCACCAAAACCAAACTTCTACAAGTTCAATACAGTACTGTCAAAATTTAACAAGCGCAAAACACCACGAAACGGATGCTCCTTAATCAAAAATAGTATAGTATGATATCGTCTCCACTGGAATTGTACTTAAACAATATTCAAGTAATTCCTGGTTTAATTGCTATTCAGGAGGATCAACACTTGAGTTAAATGATTATGATCTAAGTTTAACTACTAAAATAATGTAATTGACAATTGACAACAAAGAATTTGAGATTCACAGAGTGGTTTCTTATCAACGTGAGGAATAAGGGTTTGACAGGATAGGTGCAAGATAGCTAATTGGGATTAACTCTAGTTTAATTCACTCTAATGTCCTAATGATTCTCACGAATTCAATCGTTAATTAGTTCAAACGTGTAGTCAAGACTCATCTCTCGAGTAAATTTTAACTCTACGAGGTGAACTAATATAAGCACTGTGAAGTATGCAAGCATGCATTAATGGATTGGTCCTTAGGAAAACGTCTCTCGAATATTCTCCTAACTTGATTTAATCAACAATCCAACAAGCTCTTCTGATTACTCAAGAGAATCAATGAATAAATCAAACAAAATAATACAAAAATAATCACCAAGATATTCCTCTTTCGATTAATAAACTGATGAATAAAGTTGCAACAATTTAAAATTTTCATAAACGAATTCAAGCACGAATTAGAGTTAAATTCACAAATATTTATCAACACACCAAATCCGTTAAACCCTATAGGAAACTACTCCATAATCATGGAGGAAGTCATCACAAATATGATTAAAGAATGAGAAAATATCAATTTAATGTTACAATCCAAATTCCCGTATTGAATAGATGGCAAGATGATGAAATCTTGTGTCTTGTAGCCTCCAATGCTCTCCCAAAGTTTTCAAGGTCAAAAGTCCTTTCTAAAACGTCTTTTTGGTGTATTTATACCCTGTAGGAATGGGTCCAAGCAATATTACATTTTTCAAGTCAAAACAGGATAAATACTCTAAGAAAATTGCACAGGCATGCCGTACATTACGCCACCCCATGCGGGGTGCTAGTGGGGAAGTTCAGAGAGTTCTGACAGACAACAGCAAAATGTAATACTGGGCGGCACAACAGTGAATGTTTTCCAGAGTGAAAAGTTTTTCTTCAATTTTTGATATCCGGACTTTGCTCCCAACCCCCGAACGCGATCCCGGTTTAATCCCTTGGGCTTTTACTTAGACTTCAAAGCTCCAACTTATTCCATTTAGCTCTTGAATGTCTTTTTAACTTGAAATCACTTCCTACAAGGCATAAACCACATAATAAGTGCAATACACTAACATTTAAGCTCAAACACAAACAAAATGTAGTAATTAGAGTGTAAACTATGACTAAAACACGTGATTCTAACCTACCATCAACACCCCGCACTTAAACCATTGCTCTTTCTTGAGCATTGAAACTGCACTTCACATAGAGACGATCTGCTTATCAGACAACTTTCCTAACTCATCATACCAAGAATATTTAAAGCAGACTAAGCACTCTGTCATAACATCCTAGCCTCAAGACTCGACTCAAAAGCACCACACATTTTTCACAACATGCTCGCTTACTCTAACACAGAGGTCAAAGAATTCACCTTACCTTCGCAAATCATGTGCCCTCACACAAACGATAGAGACTGGTTCCACACACGACAAATTTCAAGAACAATTAGGAACTCAAGGTAAAAAGAATTCGCTCACTCTCAGAATTAAGATTCATATGCCACAGAAGACATACCATAGGCTTACTCGTAGTGTAATACTCTAGTAATTAAGCTCATTCAGTCAATGATCAAGTAGGACTTAATTTGATTGCAATGTCGGTTGTGGGACGGATAAGATAGATTTGGATATAGTGGCTACACCTCCCTAAGTACTTTAATACATATACATTAACAATTCAAACCCCACACTTATGTTGAACCAACTCCCAATCTTCACGCATTAAGCTCCCACTTTCTTTAAACATAAACAAGATGAGAATTACCACTAGCATGAAATCATTTTTTTCCTTTTCTAAGTTCTGATTTTTTTCTTTTCTATTTTTTCAATCAACTCTTTTTTTCCAATTCTCTACAAGTGGTCCTTACAATTTTCCAAACAGTGCATATTTCTTCTTTTCTATAGTTTCACTCAAAATCCGACCATACCTCACTTAGCTTTTACAAACTCATAACAAAAGCAAGTGCTTACGAAAGGTAAAAGGTTCAAACAAATAAATAACTTAAACAAAGGGTAAAGCTTGTAGTGTGGTTGCCAAAGAAATAGGATTACAAGCTAAACGTGGCTAACTAAGATACATCACAATTAGGTGGATAAAACATATATCTGACTTCAACAAAAAAAATCCTATATCACTTTCTAGACTAAATAAGATTACTATTTCACTTTGCAAACACACGAGACAAGTTCTCGACATCGACCGACATGCACAGAATATCAACAAAATCTCACACACACATTGGTACATAATTCACTTAGGATCGGATCTATCTCGACTCTCTAGTCAAAGCAGTTAAGCAAATTTACAATCAAACAATTTACGGTACTTATTTAAGAGTCAAGAACTAAGACTAGGCGTCACAACTACGGCACTCACTACTCTCAAGGCACAACAAAGTAAAATAAAGTCATCTACATTTAATACATAGCACAGGACTTCACTACTCCTACTAAAAGTAAAACTAACTACATTGGTTCAAACAAAATCCTTGAAAAAGAACCGCCGCACAAAGAAAATCAAGGGGAATTATTATAGTACCTAAGGAAAACAAAATATTTTTTTTTCTTCTACTTTGATCCCTCAAGAAGACAGTCGAGGAAATTCATTGTCGGAAAAAGTCAAAAAAAAATTCAATCAAAAGAAACGACTACAAACACACACACACACATACACTCCCCCACCACCACACTTTAATTGTGGCATGTCCCATGCCACACAAATAAAAAGCAAGAGATAAATGAAACTTCCCTGATTCATCTAGTAGGGGTCGGAATCAAAGTCGGGATCTCCCTTGCACGCCCGACCCAGTGAACACATCCATGCTGAGAGCTTCTTTCAGTCTTCTTTGGGTACACCCCACACTTAGCAGCTTCATTCTTTCCAATTTGCTCTTTCAGGGCCCTAATTTCTCCTTCCATTTTGAAAATCAGTCATTCATCCCTCACTCTGAGCATAAGCCGTCTTTCCTTAATATCCAGAATTGCTCTGCCTGTTGCCAAGAAGGGTGTTCCTAAAATCAGAGGGATCTCCCTATTTTCCTCCATGTTGACCACAATGAAATCTACAAGGAACACAAATTTATCCACCCGAACCAACACATCTTCAACGATTCCTTCAGGAATGATGGTGGTTTAATTCGCCAACTGGAAGGATACAGATACCGACCTAATCTCTCCCTCTAATTTCCCGAAAATAGATAAGGGCACAAGATTAATGGAAGCACCTGAATCACATAAAGATTTTTAAAATTTAGTACTTCCTAAAGATCAAGGTATAGTAAAACTCCCTGGATCTCCATATTTTTTAGGGAGCTTATTTTGTAAGATGGCACTGCAATGCTCTGTCAGCTTGACAACCGATGTCTCTTCCATTTCCCGCTTCTTGGACAATATTTCCTTCATGAATTTGGCATAAACTGACATCTTTGAAAGCACCTCTATGAAAGGTATATTCATATGCACCTGCTTGAACACTTCTAGAAAGTGCTCGAATTGTTTATCCAGCTTTTCTCTTCTTTGTTTCTGTGAGAATGGTAGAGCAGACATGTATTTGCTCTCTTCAGTCTCATTATTTGTTGCATTATCATTATTTTTCTTTTTCTGAGATCTCATCTTCCCCTTCTTCTCCAGACCATCATCTACCAGCCCTGCACCTTTTTGAATGTTATTATTTTTCTGCTCTTCCACAATCTCCTCCTGTCTTTCAATCGACTCATTCTTTTGCTTTTCTATGGATCCTCCAACTCGTGCCCACTCCTCAAAGACGCTGCATTGATTGTCTCTTTTGGATTTCTTTCTGTATCAACAGAGAGCGTTCCTGGAACCCTCTCAGACAATAGAGTAGCTAATTGCCCAACTTGTCTTTCCGGGTTTCGAAAAGATGTGCCCAGTTCTTTGATAGTTGCACCGTGGGTGTCAAGCCTCTCATCTGTCTTAATATAAAAGCCTTCATCAGATCTTCTATACTGGACTGATTAGACTGTGGAGGCTGATATTGCTGCTTCTGTTGATTTTGAAAGATATGAGCTCTTTGTCCTTAAGGTCTAGAGTTATATTGCTGCCATGAGTTCAGGCTTCCATTAGGTGAATTCCAAGAAAATCCTGGGTGCCTCTGTCCCACAAAATTGAAATTATTACCACTCTGGTAGTTGCCTCTATCAAAGCTTCCCAAATCATTTACCACTTCATCTGCAGCTACGGCCTGACACTGATGCAGCAGACGGGGTAATAAAAAGTGACCCATTCCACATCACAAACTGGTGACGGTTGGTTCTTGGCTTTGGCTAAGGTTAATTTTCTTATCTCTTTAGCCATGGCGTCTAGTTGGGCTCGCACTGCTGTGTTGGAATCTACTTGATGAATCCCAACTAATCTTCTTCTATCATTACTCTCAGCCGGCCACTAGTTGGCATCTTCAGATAGCTCATCAAGAATTGCGACAATCTCCTCAGGAGTCTTCTTCATTAAAGGACCTCCACTTGCAGTGTTTAGGGTTCGTCGTGAGGGGGATGTCAGTCCATCCCAAAAGTCCTGGAGTTGCATCCACAATTCAATCACATTATGCTGACACTTCCTCACTACCTCCTTGAATCTTTTCCAATCCTCGAAAACTGTTTCAGTATTCGTCTGGCAGAAGTTGTGAATTTCCCTTCTGAACTTTACTGTTTTTGCAGCTGAGAAGTATTTGTCAAGAAACTTTCTAGTCATATCCTCTCATGTCCGTTGGTAAGCTATGAAGCCAGTGCTTCGCGTCATCCTTCAGTGAAAAGGGGAATGCCCTTAGGTAGACTGCGTCTTTCGACGCATGTCCGTTGGTAAGCTACAAAGCCAGTGCTTCGCGTCATCCTTCAGTGAAAAGGGGAATGCCCTTAGGTAGACTGCGTCTTTCGACGCACTGTTGTACTGGAAGGTGTTCATGATTTCCTCAAAATCCATCGAGTGAGTGTTAGGATACTCATTCACCTTCTCTCCGAAGACACATTTGTTCTGGATAATTTGAAGCCATCATTGTTTCAACTCAAAATTATTTGCTACTACTGGTGGAGGTCTGACACTGGACAGTCCCTGATTGTAGACTGGTGTGGCATAATCACCCAATGCTCTACTAGGCCTGGGTACAACATTCTCGAACTGGTCTTTAATCAAGGGTCGATTTATATTGAATCTTCAACCCCCATCATCATTGACGGTCTCATCAGCAGCTCTACTGGCTGCCTCAGCTGCTATCCTTGCAGCTTCTTCTCTAAGCTGTGCTGCTTCTCTTGCAGCTAAATTTACTTTGTCCTTACCGTTTTAGCCATGTGTTCTGGGGTTGAAGGTTGCCCCAAAATTTTTTCTGTGAGTCCTTTCTCTTTCCTTAATTGTCGCAGACTCTTTTTCACTTCTGGATTGTATGGAATCAATTCCTTTGAAGAAGATCGAGTCATACACCAAAGGAGTCAATCTGTTGCCGCAAACGAAAGAGGAAACCCGTGAAGAATAAATTAAATTAAAATACAAATTCCTAAATTAGCACCAAAACTATTTTGAACACTATTGATTGCCAATCCCCGGCAACGGCGCCAAAATTTGACGAGCGCAAAATACAACATGAAATTGATTCTCGCTAATCAAAGATAGTATAGTATGACATCGTCTCCACATGGATTAGATTTAAACAATATTCAAGTAATTCCTGATTTAATTGCTATTCAGGAGGATCAACACTTGGTTAAATGATTATGATCTAAGTTTAACTACTAAAATAACGCAATTGACAATTGATAGCAAGGGATTGGAGATTCGCAGAGTGGTTTCTTATCAATGTGAGGAATAAGGATTTGACAGGATAGGTACAAGATAGCTAACTGAGATTTTAGTCTAGCTTAATTCACTCTAATGTCCTAATGATTCTCACGAATTCAATCGTTGATTAGTTCAAACGCGTAGTCAAGACTCCTCTCTCGATTAAATCTTAACTCTACGAGGTGAATTGATATAAGTACTATGAAGTATGCAAGCATGCGTTAATGGATTGGTCCTTAGGAAAACGTCTCTCGAATATTCTCCTAACTTGATTTAATCAACAATTCAACAAGCTCTTCCGATCATTTAAGAGAATCAATGAATTAAATAAAATAAAATAATGCAAACATAATCACCAAGATATTCATCTTTCGATTAAATAAATTGATGAATAAAGTTGCAACAATTCAAAACTTCATAAACGAATTCAAGCACGAAGTAGAGTTAAATCCACAAATATTTATCAACACAACAAATCCGCCAAACCCTACAGGAAATTACTCCATAATCATGGAGGAAGTCATCATAAATATAATTAACGAATGAGAAAACATCAATTTAACGTTACAATAAACTCATGTATTGAATTGATGGCAAGATGATGAAATCCTTTGTCTTGTAGCCTCCAATGTTCTCCCAAAGTTTCTAAAGTCAAGAATCCCTTCAAAAACGTCTTTTTGGTGCATTTATACCCTGTAGGAATTGGCCCAGGCAAAATTACCTTTTCCAAGTCAAAACAGGACAAATACTCTGAGAAAATTGCACAAGCATGCTGCGCATTGCGCCACCTCATGCGAGGCGCTAGTGGGGAAGTTCAGAGAGCAAGTTCTGACAGACAGCAGCAAAATGTACTGTCGCCCCGCCCCATGCGGCGCGGCAGTGGATGTTTTCCAGAGTGAAAAGTTTTTCTTCGATTTTTGATATCCAGACTTGGCTTCCGACCCCCGAACTTAATCCCGGTTTAATCCCTTGGGCTTTTACTTAGACTTCAAAGCTCCAACATGTTCCATTTAGCTCCCGCATATCTTTTTAAGTCGAAATCACTTCTTACAAGGCGTAAAACACATAATAAGTGCAATACACTAACATTTAAACTCAAACACAAACAAAATGCAGTAATTGGAGTATAAACTATGACAAAAACATGTGATTCTAGCCTACCATCAATGACGCAAATTCATCAACCAAAAACTACACGGATATAAGTGGTGTAATTCGTAACCACAAAGGCGATTGGATTATGGGCTTTGCAGGTTCACTTCTCACATCCAATAGCCTTACAACTGAAATGCAAGCTTTACTTCAAGGCCTTAAACTAGCAGTACAATTGCAACTAATGCCATTTGAAGTTGAACTGGATGCTATGGAGGTAATCAACCTACTAACAAAAGATCATCCTCTATAAACTAATATACTCTGTGATTGCAGGTACCTTCTCCAGCTGCTACATGATCCAATGGTTTTACATGCGTATAGAGAACAAAATAGAGTCGTAGATAATTTAGCAAAATACGACATCCAGATGAAAAGTAATGATGCTACATCAGTTTTTGAAGCACCACTTTTCGTTTCAAACCTCTTACTTGAAGATAAACTAGGACTAACTACCAGCAAGGCAGTCCCGTCAATAGTTGGGAATGTAGCCACCACCATGGATACACACACAATTTTTGCTCATCAATCGAAAGATGGATTGGCGGAAGTAAACTCCTTTTTGACTACTGGTCTTGTAGAACCAACTCAAAGCAGCACCTGAGATTGTAACATTAACCACATTAAAATTAACAATTCTAACTTATGTGCTACATCTAATACTTCTTCTGTTTGTAATACGGTGCCTAGGCATCAACATCTCAGCAAGCATATGTTTAATTAATGCAATTTATCTTTCCAACCAAAAGAAAATAGTTAATATATCAAAATGTATGTTTGGTCCAAATTTAACTTCTATCAAAAAACCAACGAAGAAGCTGAAACATGCACGTTACTCACTTTTGCTAATTTAAATCACAAAAGACCTCCTGCTCGAACTCCCACCCACTTAACTTTTGAAAATAAGTGCTACAAGCATTTATCTTCGTAATCTGACGTCCAATCAAATCTAAGTGAAATAAATATATATTAGGAAATTACAGTTATTGACCGTAAACAAGAGTTGGTCATGTTTTTTTTACCTGCAAACATTTAAGTCAAAAGTATTGCATATAAGGCAAACAATGATAATATTTGTTAAATTTAAAATTTTAGTCAAAAATCAAAAGTGATAGCAAAGCTTCTTATTTTTGTCATTCACTCTATATATATTGAAATAAGGAAAATCGCCGACCGCCTCATGTTTTGTGCACGTGTATTAGCTTTTCGATGTTTTTTTTTTTTGGTCAAAAGTTAATTATGGACTAAATCTGTTGATTTTGTAATACATTAAGGATGTTTTTAGTTAACCATGTGATAGGCTAAGGATGTAAAGACGCTTCGCTGTCCTCCGACTTAATCTCTATGATTAATTCGACGCAACCTATCACAGCTCCCTCTTAATTTTCAATGTTTTCTCTGTACCACCTTCACCAATCTAGTGGGCGTTTGGCAAAATTGTAATTTTTGAAAAAGATAGTATTTGAAATTAACTGAAAAAATAATATTTGAAATTTACAATTACGTTTGAACATGTATTTTTATCTTTTAAAAATTACAGTTTTGTAAGGGGGGAAATTTTTTTTCTTTATTTTTGAAAACTCATTTTCAAAAACTTACAAATTAAAAAAAAAATATTATGGACAAACGGGACCTTAAATTTCTTTGACCAAGCAAGAAAGTAATAAATGTCACCGAAAAAGATAAATAAAATAAGGGGTTTTCTTTAAATAAGCGGCCTAGTCCTCGTTGTCTCCACTTTGACTTTACTCTATAAAATGAATAAATATCCTCCTCTTCAATGTACCCCATTATCTTTCTGCCTAAGAGAAGACTAATTCTCCTTTCACAACAATTCTCTCTAGCTAGCTATTCAACCCCCAATTTTTCATCAGAAAATGAGTTACTACAATCAACAACCTCCTGTTGGTGTCCCTCCACCACAAGGATATCCACCACAAGGCTACCCTCCACAAGGGTATCCTCCACAGGGATCGGGGTACCCGCCCCAGTATGCCCCTCAGTACGCGCCACCTCAACAACAACAACAACAACAATCATCTGGTGGCGCGGGACTCATGGGAGGATGTTTGGCTGCTCTGTGTTGTTGCTGTCTGTTAGATGCATGCTTTTGATGACTAATATGATGGTTGTGCAAGTTGATTGTACCATTATATTATGGCTGTGTGACGCTGTTTCATTTCATTTATATGGATTAATTGCCTTATAATATTCTTGACTTTGTTTTTGTGTTTGTTATTTGGTATCTTGTTCTTGACTAATGATTTGAACTTCAATATCAATGCACCTTGATGTACGTTGTGTTGGATTCTATTGTTTATGTTTTGGACCTCAATATGTGAATGCACTTTACTTTGGTTAGAGTTTAATGCTTCAAGTGTTTGTCTGTATATACATACAGATTTCTTCTCAACAGTCAAGTTAATTACTCAGGCCACAAAATAATCAACGTCAAAGTTGTTTGGTACGAGGGATAAAGAATAATTAATTCTAGAATTAAATTTAAGATGAGTTTATTTCATATTTGATTGAAATAAAATTACGGTATAACTAATCCTGGAATTATAATATTATTTTTACCTTTACGGGAAGGATAGAATAACAATCTATTAATCCTGATAACTTGTTTCCTAATCAGAAATAGTTCAATACGGTGATAACGTTGTGTAGAAGAGAGATGGACAAAGAACTAGGTGCTCATGGATTTCCATCTTTTGCTTACGAGGCAGGAGGTTGTATCTGTAAATAGAAAGGTAAAAAGTTTCAAGGCTGGACTCGAAAAAAGGCCAAACGTACAACTCTAAAATTTTGTTCTTCCTTTTAAAAAAGGAAAATAATCTGGAAAAACCAAAAAAACAGATAATGGGATGACGTGTGCACCCACCATCTCAACATGGAACAATCATTTCAGTGTGAGGTTACCTTTTTTTTAACGGAAAAGGCTACAAATTTGCCTCTAAATTTTGTGAAAATAATTATGTCTATCTGTTAATAGTTGGGTTCAAACTTGTCTTCGCATTAAATCACATATGCCCATATTTCCACTATTTTCACGAGGTTCAGGGGAATAAATGTTTTTTAAAATAGTGCGGCGATTTGCTTAGTGATGAGATCCTTATAGTTCAACTTAAAGCTTGACAGCATTTTGGGATGCCTCATATGTCCGTGAATTTTGCATACTTATCGGATGAGAAAATGACATTGTATAATTACAGTCAAAATAATAGTCGAAAATGACATTACACAGATTTTATATATTTTTCGGCTATCGAATATAAATAATATTTAGCGCGGGCTAAAAGTGATAATATATAAAACAAATGATCCATTTATTGATGGGCAAACGACGAGTATTGAACCCGCGCATGATGGATTCACAATCTACTGCCTTGATCCACTTGGCTACATCAGCCCCTACCCTCGCACAGGTTGAAGTCTCTATCTACGATCAACTCCTCTCTGAACTCCCCTATGACCGCTTATCAAAGAGAAGCTTTTTCCTACACTATAATGGCAAGTCTATTATTGTATTTAGGAATTAAGGGAAACAAAGCATCAACAAGTAGAAGCTTCCTCGCAAAGCTTCAAACAAAGAGGTTGGGCTTTCTGTTCTATGAACACACCTCCACTGAATGATTTACTTTCAAGTTCTCGCCTCCGACCCGAGAGAACACAGGGTCAAGCCAGGCCTCGAATGTCGAGCGGTCCTCATTACTGTGAGCACGTGATTTTTGCCCTGCGCGGCATAATCCTATAAAAATCAATAAATAGTTTTAATTAATTATTAGCCATTTTATGAACTCTATTAGACTTCTCTAATTACTCATATTTAATTGTTAATTAATTAATTCATGAAAAATACCCAAAATACCATGCATTGCATTTAGAATTTACTTTTACATTTTAGGATTGAATTCATAATTAGTTGTTTTTACAAAATTTGGAAAATCAATGAAAAATGGTTCATTTTATATTTTTCTTTAGTTCTTAGATTCAAGGGTTATTTTAATAGATAGATAATTCAGATCAATTTTGCATTTAGGTAAATTAGGATTTTAATTACTAAGTAGTCTAGTCATAAAAAAAAATTTTAAAAAAAGAGGGGGGATTAAAAGAAAGAAATAATAAAAGACATTAACATAAAAAAAGGGGGGGAAATAAAGAAGAAGAACCGGATTGGGCTGGCTGATAATTAAATCAAACCAGACCCAATCAAACTCAATCGGGCAGCCAAGTTTCCCCCCATTTACCAAACGACCCCGTTTCCCCTTTTCCCAGATTTCATCCGAACCGTTGATCTTCACAGATCCAACGGTTCGGAACTAACCTCCTTTTAATATATATATATATATATATATATATATATATATATATGTCCTAAACCTAACCCCCTACCCCATTCTTCATCGTCCAAACCGACCCCTTTCCATCTGAAACCCTAGCAGCCAAGCTACCATGGCTGCATCCCTGCCAAAACTCGCCCAAATCCGTTCCAAAATTAGTCAAGAACACACCCAAGCAACCGTTCCTCTATCTATTACACCAAAACCTCCTTTATCAAAACAAAATCAAAGAAAAACCTAAGAAATAATTTCTGAAAATCGGAACCCAGTGAAGCCGAGTTTGTGAACCAAAAACAAACTTTAATCAGGTGTTCTTAACAAGAACACATGATTAAAATTAATTTTTGGTTTCAAATCGGATTTGTTTGCTAGGAGATGTCGTGCGAGGTGATTCCCTTTTTCCTTTTTTCTTTTTCACTTCTTTATTTCCGTTTTTCATTAAGCTAATTAGTTTCATCTTCTACTCCATTTCTTTAGTCTAGATTTTCTTTTTATTTTAGGTCGTAAATTGGCTTAGAATAATCGAGTCGGTAGTGGTTACATGTTAAAGAGGCTGCGAGTGCAATAGCCTCGGAAATTTAAGCCCAAAATAAGACTGATTATCCAGAATTAAACTAAGGTTGTTTGTTTTGGGCCAGGTCAGTTTTGACTCATTTTAAAACTAAAAATCAGGAAGTCAGTAGAAGCTTCTAGTAGTGGACGATTAGAAATCAGAAAAGAAACTTGGGGGGCAAAAGAGTATTTCTTAAAAGTTTCAACAGATTTATGTTAGGGGAATAAAGTCACATGCAAACAGATTCTGTTAGAGGGAGTAGGGATACGGGGTGAGTGCTCCTAACAGAAAAGGAATAAGAATCTAATAAAAAGAAAAATCTAGAAGGGGGG